>JAQMCX010000054.1:170040-194254 GCA_029814765.1 Acanthurus leucopareius | reverse complement strand
ACAAGCACACACTCAAACACACACACACACACACACACACACACATACACACATACACACACTCTTCCCACCTCCTCACTGTTACCATCCATGTGTCATTGGCTGTTGCTAAGTTACAAGCCCCCACCAAGTTATTTTGTGGCCAATGAAAGCCTTGCCTTCACCACTGGTTTTGACAGAAACCCCATTCTGTTGGAGCACTTTGTTTTTGCTTTAGCTTTATCTCTTCTCATTGCTTTGGTCCGTTCAACTGTTTCCATGCTTTTCCATGCTTTGATTTTAGGCCGTCTTTGCTCCAAATCTGCCTTTTTACCTTTTTTCTTTCCCTCCATCCATTTGAGAAAAGCAGGACATAATTGGGTTAAGTTACTGATCCAGTATGTAGATCAGCTGTAGTTTTGGCTCAGTTGACATACTGTTGATATGAATGCAGAAGCTTTACGGACTTGATTCAACTTTAATCACCACAGTAGCAAACATAGATTAGGCAATAGCACAGCTTTGTACATCCATGGCCTCACACATATGTAAATATACACAAATGCATGCACTCACATACACTAACACACTCATATCACATCTAGTTTAAGGGAACTTTGAGTTTGTATGTGTGTGTGTGTGTGAGCATGTGAGTGCTTATGTACAGTGCAGTATGTTTGTGTGTGTACGCAGCAGATGGATGATGCTGCTTACAAGGTTGTTAATAACCCAGTGTTCTCGCTAGGGTAGTCTCTGCAGAAATAGATGAAGCACACATACACACACACATATACAGTGACACACACACATGCTATACATGAAACTATTCTCTTGTGTGCACAAAAAAGTAGACATAAGCAGAGTCTTATGTACAGTAGCAAACAAGCACTTATAGACAAACTCCTCAATAAGACTAGAGCGTATGTTCACACATCCAAACACAGATTTATGCACACACACACACACACACACACATACATTGTGCACACACAGTGTTTCAGGATGCATGAACCCAGCTGCACATGTGCATTTTCATAGAATCAAAAAGACAAATACCATAAGCTCTCAGTGGGCACATGTGCACATGCACACATGAGCATGTTCATGCTTTTGCAGATACAGTAAATCATAAACATAAAACACTTGCAGTTTGCTGCGAGAAGGATGACAGGGTAATTCATCTTCATTGTGGGGTGAAGTGTACTCTGGGAAAGCAAGCTGGACACAGGATAAGTAAGGGGCCAAACACACACACACACACAAAATGGGCTCATGTAACATGTACAAATGTGTAGCACACCAAAGCATACACAAATTCTTGTGCACGTGCACACGCACACACACACACACACACACATACGCATGCATACACACAGAATTATCCAGATATGGATTAATTGTTAGAACTTAGTACAAGCTCATATCACTGAATTAATTTCTAATTATGATCTAATGAGAGAGGATACACAGAACACAGTTTGATTGTGATAAAGCAACAACTGCAACTATGTTAATGGCAACAACATTAAATTCAGGTGAAAAGATACTCTGCATTATTATACTGAAGTTTTTTTTTTTTTTTGATTTACAAGCATTTAAATTCCTGTAAGATTCCAGCGCTGTTTGCACAGCAAAACACTGCAGGGGTTAAAAATCACACATCTGCAAAAGCAATTATCGCTCACAGTTTGACCCGATTTCATATGCAAATACAAACATTGTCACTGACAGACACAAAACCAACTTTGAGACTTCAAACTCCTCTAGTAAAAGGTTGCATGTGGAGGCAGTCATTATTTTTGTCATTTGTTGGTTTGTTGTTTTGCTAAGGAAACACTGATTTTGTCATAATAATACTTGTTTTTCAGGGTTTTTCTGTTGGAATTTGTAACAGTGTACAGGTTGTAGAAGATTTCAGGATATAGTAAGTTGTGTGTGTGTTTTCTTTTACATACAGTGTAGAATTTTTAGGTTATCAGAGCTCTACTTCAATGAGAGTGAGTCTTTCTGATTTTGAGATCAAAGGTTGCCAGTTAGAGTTCAATTTATCACTGAAGGCCATTATAATGAATCTGATTCCTTTGAAATTCATGAAGATATAACATGGCATAGCAGGGGTTTGGGTGTAGGCAATACAAGGTGCCATTGTTAAAGTATCTTTGAATGGACAATAAAGAGAGAGAAAATGAGATCCAGTTGATGATAATTGCATGAATTTATGCCTAATCTTGTTAAACCAGAGAAGAAAACTTAGGGGCAGGATCTGAACTCATTTCTTGGATGTCAGAAATCATTAAAAGTGATTCCCATCTGCTAATACCCAAAGTATAAGCAAACCATGTGGGTAAAGTCACCAGGTGACTGCAAGCATCTTTCGCAGGAGAAAGTTGCTCTTTGAAACGTTTTTGCCAGCCTCAGATAAACTCTGTGGGGCAGTTTAAGTAAAGTTAAGCCCAAATCTTCAGTATTTTTTCATATCTTTCACACAATCACAAATTCCAGTCGACTGCTTCGTCCTTCTCACCTCATTATCTTCTGACACCCCTGATCATTCTGACTCACTAACTGCAGTTTCCTTCAGTGTTATCCATTTTTTCCATCTTACTGTCTTCTGAGTTAGACTGTTTTCTGTGATCATTTCTCTCCCATAATTCACTCTGCCTCTTCCTCCGTCCCTCTTCCAAGCTTATTTGTATGTGTGTGTGTGTGATTTGCGTTGCTAATTGCTTCAGACGCGGCTGTAATAACTGCATTTTTAAAGCTCTTTTAGTTTTTGTAATTACAAGTCCTAAACTGCTTGAGTGTTTCTGACCGCTGCTAAATTCTGCTTTTCATCTCACAGTCTTTGATGTGAAATCTGTAAACACTGTCGTCTTTTTGTTTTTCCATTGTCATGTCAATGCATTATGTACACAATTAAATAAAGGAGACTTTACTGGGTTTTAGGTTCTTTGATCACACATTGTTCTCTCTGACTGAAGAGCACCCACTTAATTAGAAGAAAGTCAGCTTTAATCAAGAGGTGACCCGAGCTCATTGCTTCTCTAAACAGGGTGAAGACTGCAGCACTGCAGTCTGCTATACTTAAAATAAACCCATTAGCAAAGACGCACCATTGTTTCTATTGATTTGAAGTGAAACGGTGAGGAAAAATAGACTGTGAGAAATAAGTGAAAGCAACTGGCTTTAATCTTCACAGGTAGAGTCAATATGACGTGTGGAGCACTTTTTTTTTCTACAGAAAATAGACATGCGGGGTGTTTTTGCAGTATATGTTGCTAATTGCTGCTTTCTTCAGAACCTTAAAGTATAACTGAAGCAAAAAGACTCTAAACAGTGGCTCTGTTTTCATTCCCCCCCCACAGCAGCAGAACCTCCAACTGTGTTTGAAGTGCCTTTGTGTATCCCTTGCATTTTCCTCCCAAAGCTAACGACCAGTCTCTTCGTAGCAATGTAGCATCCCAGTCTGCTACAATATCTGCCCCGAACACATTGAAAACTACTCCGCCTGTGAAAGGCTGATTGATTCACAAATGCAAAGCGGAGATCATACTGTCAAGCAAAACAAAGACACTGTCAGTGTGTGTGTGTGTTTGTTTTTTACTTTGCAATAACATAAAAACATTAACATGTGTCACTGCTGGAGACATCCCTTATGTTGTTCTGACAGCTTTTTACAGTCACTTTGAAGAAAAATTATTATCAATTCACAGCTCTCCAATGTAATTACAACAAAATGATGCTGGATCTGTTATGTCTATCGCTTCTGACTTTCCGAAACATCAAGAAACATTATACCCAAATTTAATGACCTGTAATTTACCATAGTGATTATCAAACTGTGTCAAAATTATGTATTTAGACTCTTTTACTGTTAGCAGAAAGAAGTAGTCTGATGGGCAAAAATAATTTTTTGATCTGAATAGTCAGCTAATTCTGACGGTTTTGTTCTGTTTTCTCTTTAACCAACAAACTCAAACTTTGTCAAAGCTGATGCTGAATAAAAATCTTTTCGGACTGCAGCCCTGGAGTTACTTTTGCTTTTGGTTTGAATGAAATGGTATAACAGGTATCAGCACAGCTTAACATAGTTAACTGCAACTGTATATTGATGAAGCTAAAAGTGTTGAAGTGGCACAGCCTCGTTACCCTCAGTTCTTTTTTTGTCAAACCTTTCTCAGCACCCCCATATCTCTATAATCAAGGTCCCTACTTCCCAGTTGGAGGTGGGCAGTTTTCTGTGTGGGTACCAACAGTAAGAGTGTTGGTGATTTATGGCCTGTAACTAGGTTTGTTAGGGAGAGATCCCACATGTGTTTGCCCGAATGGGTACTGAGTGGGTTCTGTTTTAGCTTAATGTGAGGCCACAGGACAATAAACTGTGTAATAAGTATGTATGGACTTCATGGGTGCAGTTTGTGCAGCTGTGAAGGAGTTCTGTTTGCTGCAGCGTGAGTTCTAATAATGTTTTATTATAGTTCTAACTCTTTAACTGTATGGCCAACATGTCCTTACTTCCAAATCATCACACGTCAGTTTGATTGGGAAGTTTTGGAGTCACTCAGGGTGTATCAGTAAGCAATGCAATTGTTTCAAAAGGTTAACCATGAGAGAGGAAGAATTTGCCTGTCACAAACAGACGCTAACAGGGTACCAAACTGCTTTAAAGGCTATACCAAGGGAGCCCTCACTAACTGAAAGTATGTGAAACAAGGATTTCAGCTGATGACACCACTGGCAAGTACAACAAACAATAAAAACCCAAATCTAACTTTGCAGTGATGTCATCTTCCTTTATGCAGCTGTGAGTTCTTATTTTGACAGATCAACAAAGAAAGTCAGATATGGGATTTTTCATATTATAACCAACTTTCTAAAGGTACATGGAGTCCACAGGACTTCTAAGATATCTGCAAATTAATGAATCTATTGTGAGTCATATTTTTTCAGCTGTGCAGTATTCAGACTCTCATGCAGCATGAGACTTTGAGCGTGAGGGAGGTTCATTGAGTTTGGACATGACTTACAGGCTCTGCCCTGCACCAAAATGTCACAACAGTCAGCATTTGCAGAGAATTAGATTGTCATTCAATTCAATGCCAACAACTTCCATGGCCAAATCTGACTAAATACAAAAAAAAGTGTAGGCAGCTTGGATCTGTTTCTCTTGTGTCGCTAAATCTCCATAGCAAAGCAAGCAGGGCTGTGAGTAATGGTGGGTGACTGATCGCCATCATCCTCACTGAATTACACCAAAAACCTAATGTCCATAATTAAACAGCCTCAAAAACACGCATCATCTTGATGTGTGGGAGAACAGAGTGAGGTGTGTCTAAATGTTTAACACAGAATATTGATTGTACTGTAGATCTGTGCTGTACATGTGCAAGCTGGAGTGGGAATAGTCGAACCAAGTGAAGGATGTGTTCATTTTAAATGATCATTGGCCCTAATTTCTGCAATGTAAAACATAAAAATAGATTACAATAAAGCCATCAAACAATTTTGGGAGAAAGGCTGAGCTTATATAAGTATGTAGGTATGGAGAAATTAAGAAAGAAAGCCTGCAAGATAGAAGTTCATAAGAACAACAAGGGAGTGAAAATAAATGCAGGAGTAAAATGGGAGATTCAAGGTTTAAAGAGCATCCTTTGTAGGAACCACACTGTATAAATAATGGTGTAAGAGTGTGTGAAAAAGCAAGACCTGAGAGTGAAGAAACTGAGGAGCAAAATGTCTTAGGTTAAAGGAAAATCCATACAGAGAGTAATGGACAGCTACAGACCAAATCATGAAAACTGAAATGAAGGAGGCGAGGGAAGGGCTAACAAAGAGTGTGTGCGTGCTTTTATGTGTGTATTTTTATATATAAATATGTTTATATAAATTGCTTGCAAATTATATTACAGTGTTTGTTTAATGTGATGCATTTACATGGGTATAAAAATAGGAATACCAGAGTGGGTAATAAGCAAAGAGAAGAAGCACTGAGTATGATTGAGATAACAGCAAGTGAATAATGTGTTATATAAAGGAAATGGGCTGGGAAAGTATGGCTAAGGGAATAATCAAGTAAATGGACAGGAATATATTCAGCAACATGGAAAGTGAAATGGGAAGGCTGAAGAACTGAAACCAGTGTGTGTGTGTGTGTGTGTGTGTGTGTGTGTGTGTGTGTGTGTAAGTTATAGCTTATCATTTACATTGTTATAACAAAGATAAATTTAAATATGAAATTACAGTAAATATACTGTTAGGAGGCTTATTGCTCTGTCATATTTTAGCTGGGACGTATTTCAGATTCTAACAAGATTCACTTTACTGAATAATAAATACAGACAAATCTAAGATAAACATGAGTGACAGAGGCTTTTTCTAATTTGTGGTGCGGAAGTATGTTGTCATCCTGTCTGTTTAGGATTTTAGGGGTAGGGAGGGGCAGAATGGAAGAGTAGTATAGCACACAGGCATCTTATTAAGGACCAGTTCAATGCTATTGATTAGCCAGATAGTCAAACTAGGCAGGCTAATACCCTGCTCCCCACTGGTACACACACTTCACACTATGAGTTTTGAGTTGTGCCTGTAAAAATAAAGACATGGTTTCGTATTTAGCTGCCTGGTTAGATCATGACAGGTAGGATCTGATCCTGAGTGACTTTGGTGAAACTTACAACAGATGGTGTAAAAAACAGCACAATCTGCATTCATGGAAGCTGGGAAAATCTGTCCTCACATACAAGTGTTTGTCAGTTACCAGGTTTAGTCAGTGAAAGCACACACCAGTTTTTGGAGAAACATCTGCTTTTTGAAGACCCTAAAGAAAACCCCTCTAAATTTAAACACACATAGACACATACTCTATGTGTTAAACACACATAGACACATGGACACACACATGCAATACATCGGGTTTAAATACTTGGCACAAGTAGACTGTGCTACTGTGGTTGACTGCAATGCAAAGTAACAAACCATGAAAATTTAATTGGTTCAACAAGGGGAGCAGGTGAAAGGATTCCAAATCGATGATCCCCAATGATTACCTTTCCAGATTCATTTGAATCGTGCATCACAAGAAATAGAAAAGAATTCATGGTGGTCTCAAAAGTTTTAAAAAACTGTGTAAAAATTCTTCCAATTACTAAAGCATCATTATTGCCAACCTGGTCTGTTTAAACCTTGATAAGGAGGCATAAAGGGTCTGTGATAAACTGCATGTAGTCTTTTTATGATCTACAAATTTTTGTGGATTTACTCCCCACAATGAAATTTAATTCACTCATTTTATTATATGAGCTTTATAGTAAGAGCTGATGAACTTAAACAGGCCATCATTCAGCATGCAAGCTGTTGTGAGTGTGAGATGCGAGTAAAATTGTTCAGATATTAAAGTCTACTTTTCTTTGCTCACAATATTGCCATATTCAAAATAAAATTAGGGTTTACTGCTCCCAAAAGGTGTTTGCCGTACCCATAATACAATCTCGACAACAAATTTGCAGTTTACTGCTGGATTGATGCTTCACACCTGTATTACATCTTGCCAAATTGCCAAACAGGTACCAGCAGGAAAAATCCCCATTGTGCCTCAGGAAAATTGCCACCTCGCTATGCACCCGCACAATGATAGTGCCCATTATGAGCTCACGGTATTGTGTGATTTAATACAGTTCCTGTGCAGTGTTATGATCTACTCCCTTCTCTTGTATAGTGAAGTCAAAAAAGGAGTTTTTTTAAGGACGTATTGTCGTCTAGCTGTTCATAGAAGTTAAGCAGATGCACAGAATTGTACTCAAAGTCATTTATTTGTGCTTTGTTATTTGTAAAAGTGAACTTTTCTTTCACCACACAAAACACAGACAGGAACTAAATCAATGTGGCTTATTATGAACAGGCAGTAAACTTGGCTAGCCACATTACAGAGCTTGTAGAACTGCATGCATCAAACCGCTGTTTTGGATCAGGTAACATTACTATTTCAAGTGTTTTAATGTCCATTTATCAAAGCTGAAGTAGTTGAAAAGCGCTGCCATTTGTTGGTCATCCTGCAGTGTTGTGTTGATCAAGCCAAGCATGCTGCTGTTAGCAGTTGTGCCAACTTTCCATGCTGCTACAGATGTTTGTTCTCCCCATCAAGGCAATTCAGTGCTTCTTACATCTAACAGGGAATATGTACCTAAGAACATTAAGGTGGTTAATAGCCTTTTGATCGGTATTACTTGTAACGTCAGTGCTGCTTATGCTTGACAAATGTTTATGACTGAAGGTTTAGATAACATAAATAACCTCTGAGTGTATAGTTGGCTTTCTATAGCAATAAATGCTTTGAATATAAACAGTTTGTGGGCTTTGTGACTGACAGATTTTCTTTTCTTTGCAGGTCAATAATTCACCCTTTCTTGTCTCAGCTTGCCAGTTGCCTCATCTTGATTGACACCATCTTTGTATTTACTTCAATTCATTGTTCATTCCCTCTTTCTTCCAGTTGCCCTGTTACCAGTGGAGGATAATGGAACGGCTGTGGTTCTCTCTGTTGTTGCTGGCGGCGGCATGCAGAGGACAGCCGTGTCCGAAACGCTGTATGTGCCAGAGCCTCTCGCCATCACTCGCCATCCTCTGCTCCAAGACAGGCTTGCTGTTTGTTCCTGCTGCGATTGACAGACGCACTGTAGAGCTGCGACTTCAAGAGAACTTCATTACAGGTAATGCGCCTGCCAGTCTGTTCTGTATGCCATTTCACCATCAATCCAGACAGGCAATGCGGTTGTGCATAGTCCAGTCTTTTCAACATCATCAGTCATCGACTTATGATGACTGATGATGATTATTTCCCCAGGGGGAACCAAATATGCATGTATGCAGGCTTTGATCAGCAACAGCAGCTGTATCAACAGTGTTTGGAGACTAAACAGTGAAACAGCTGCATGGTCAAAGCAAAAGAGTGAGCAATAAATTGACAGGCAGATATACTGCTAGATTTCTAAAGTACACATGCGATGAGTACAGTATGTCACTTGTTAATGTACAAAAATGTTATGATTAGTTGTTAATAAAGAGGAACATTAAAAAATGGCTTTGAAAGACAATACATACTATTCCGTCTGAATCTGGGTCTTTTTAAAGGCTTTCAAACTTTCAAACTTTTTTTTGTCATGTGGTTCAGTCTTACAAATCTCATTAATGATTCATCTCCTCCTTATATCAAAGAGTTTTTTTGGATACTTTGAAATGTACTTATTTTTAAGAACTCAAGTGTTGCTTTATCCTTTTATTTTAATCTGGATTCCCATTAGCTCCCACCAAGGCATCCTCCTAATCTTCCCTGGCTTGACTTAAAAAGAAACTCTGTTTCATAGTTCACCAAAACAAAAGTTACACTAGCTAAAAGAAGACTTGTTTTTAGGGTGCAGAAAGATAACTTGAGCAAGCGCTAACAATATCACACAGCCAAAGTTATTTTAGTCACATTGTTCACATGCAAATTAATTTTGGTTTGAGACAGTGCTGAATTGCAAATTTTGTTTACTAGAAACAGAAACACCACGGATGTTATTAGCTTCAAAAAGATTTAAGTTGTAACTGCAGGCTGCAAGAGCTGTATTACTCATCTCCCTTTACTAAATGCTCCATCTTAGCAATCACCCATCATGCTTTAGCATTATAACAAACATATAAAACATCACACAGTTTTACAAATATGAGTTATCTTCTTCTGTGAAAGGACCTTTTTCTATTCTTAGCCAAACAACGGTGATTAAAAAACCCATTTAGCCCATCTGACCTTCTATTTTTTTACACTGTAACTAATCGGGCCACTTAGAACAGAAATGATGGAGACTTTTTCTGTGTTAATTCCAGCTGTCCGAAGAAAGGACTTTGCCAACATGACCAGCTTGCTACATCTGACCCTGTCGAGAAACACCATCAGTCAGATCCTCCCCTCAGCTTTCAGTGACCTGCGGCGACTGAGAGCACTCCACCTCGACTCCAACAGATTAACTGTGATCAAGGTGAGACTGATGGATGGATGGATAGATTGATGGCTGGATCGATTAATGAAGGCAAATGGGGATGAATAGTTAAATACATCATTGGGCTGAAAAACAGGCTTAGATGTTTTAGAGCCACACAGCTATAGACTGGATGAGTGGTAAACAGATTTACACAACTGTACAATAGAGCCACATAAACAGAGAGATATATGCAACAGCACAGTGGATGCAATTATAGACACTGTGTCTTTCTGATGACACTGATGTTGTGAAGCATCTCAAAGCATGTTCTTTTTCCACCGATCAGGATGACCATTTCAAAGGCCTGACCAACCTTCGTCACCTGATCCTGGCCAACAACCAGCTCCACTCCATATCCCCCCATGCCTTTGATGACTTCCTGTCCACGCTGGAGGACCTGGACCTCAGTTACAACAACCTCGCCCAAGTGCCCTGGGACACGATCGGGCGCCTAACCAATGTTAATACGCTAAATATGGATCATAATCTCATAGAAAATGTTCCCCAAGGGGTATTCACCAACCTACACAAACTGGCAAGGTAACTGGGCAGATGGCAAAAGGGATAGAGGAATGAGTGGATGACGATGTGTGTGGAGATAAGTGAAGAATACATTCACTGATTGGTTTATTGAAGGAGGAAATACTTAATAATATCCATGTTTTTAGCTGTGTCTTTCTACCTCTTGTCCATACCTTATTTTTTACCACATCCTTTCACAGGCTAGACATGACGTCCAACAAGTTGAAGAAAATTCCACCGGACCCATTGTTCCTGAGAATCCCTGTTTATGCCAAGTCTAAAGGTTCCCCCCTGTCTTCCCTGGTGTTGAGTTTTGGTGGCAACCCCCTTCACTGTAACTGTGAACTTCTGTGGTTGAGAAGACTGACCAGAGAAGATGACCTCGAGACCTGCGCCTCTCCCCCTGACCTCAGTGCCAAGTACTTCTGGACAATACCTGAAGAGGTGACATTTTGAGCTTCTCATTTCTGTCCTGCAGCAAACTAACAAAATGACAATTACCATGAAGATAAGACATTTAAATACAGACCTTTAATAATGTAGATTTTGATATTGTATCAGAGAAGACAGTTCAGATTGAGATGATCTTATTCTTCTTTGCCCTGTAGGAGTTTATTTGTGACCCACCAGTTCTCACCCGGAAGTCACCTCATACAGTGTCTATGGAAGGCCAGCCTGCCAGCCTGAAGTGCAAAGCAAATGGCGACCCAGAGCCTGAAGTCCACTGGATTAGCCCTGAAGGGCGGCTTATATCTAATGGCTCCAGGTATAATGACTCATTATAAACATTCCTATAGTTTTATTTGATTTACAATAGACTGCTTTCCTTTAAAAGCCTAAATTGGGCCTTTTCTTCAAACTAAAAGCAGGGTGTTAATTTAGGGAAATTACCTCAGAGAGCACAGTTCTACTTTGAATAATTTCAAAAACCTGGCAACCCTGTTGACAGGAACAAGACAGGTGTTATTTTCAAAGGCATCACCGTACCTCTCTGGTACAGAGCTGCTGTTTGTGCCAATGTGCATCAAGTCATAAGGACAATAACGATGCATTCTGCATCACATTTGCTTTTTCTTTTCCAGGAGTGAGTGTCTTGTACTATTGTACACAGTTTACAAACAACTGGGTCGTACTACTTCACCATTACTTTGTGCCTTGAACTTCAACCCTCTTACTTGTGAATATCAGTCACACTACTAAATGTTATGCATTACATATACACATGGGCAGCAAAAAATATCTAGACCAGAATGTACTGTCATCTATCATCTGTCGACATGCTCTCTCAGCAGCTCAGTCAATTCCATATCTTACTCTTCTTCTTAAGATTGTTGGTCAGAGGAGTAAAAAAAAAACATGCCAGACAGTGCAGTAAGAAAATTCTGATATTTTCCGCATATTGCATGTGACATACCATTCACTGGGATGCACTTAATATTTCTCTGGCATACTAAATATTGTGGTAGTATGCTTATTGGAACGTACCCAGTGTCTCACAAGTTCTGTCATGACTCATGATGGCCAACTCTGACTCAGCATTAGAAGGAGTTGTTGAAGTCACATCATTCTGACATTTCTATCTCATAACCTAGTTGGCATGTGTGTCAAATACGTGGGCTTCTAGTTATGGTGTTGGTTATTCAACATCGGTTAGAATATCAATGAAAATAACTCACAGAATTTTTTTTTTTTTTTTTGTGGCATTAGTGGGTATTTGATTTATGCCTGTGATCAGAGGGACGAAGCCCAGTGCTGGTCAGGAATGTGGCTCCTTAGCAAGTCAGCAACTTGATTCTGGATGGAGTCGGGATAGAGCTCGTGGTAACAGTTGAAATCATAATCGGGTGTTGCAGGCAGCAAAGTACAGATGTGACTAAATGTTTTAATAAGGAGAACAGTGATTAGCAATCAGATCTTGCGTGTGTGGAACAGAGGAACAGGGCTTACATGGTTGAACCACGTGAACCAGATGGAAGTTATTTCATAAATTTAAATTAAAATGAATGGGGAGTGAAATGGCATGGCCCCTTTTTAACATGAATTTTTAACTGTTCCAAGCCAAGCTGCAATCTGTACTGATTAAAATTACAACTGGATCCTGTTTGAATGTTTAAGAGCCCACGGATTTGACATAGAGGGTAAAAACTTAGAATTAATGAAAAAATATGAAGAAAAACAGAAAAAAACCTTACTGCCACATTTTTGTAGGGCTGCCTTCTACATGTGTGTTATTTTGCTGAAACATTTATATTCAGTTACTATTTTATTATTTTTACAGAACTTTAGTGTTCCCTAATGGAAGTCTGGAGATCAACGTCACATCCCTGAAGGACACAGGAAACTTCACCTGCATCGCCTCCAATGCAGCGGGTGAATCCACAGGAAGGGTGGAGCTGGTTGTAACGGCCATGCCCCATCTGGCGAACAGCACAAGCCGCAGCCGAGACCCGTCCTCTGAACCGGCCCCCTCTGACATCCTGACCTCCTCTAAGGTTGCGCTGCCTAACAACGAGACAAGAGGGGTCGACCGGAGGGTCTCATTGGTGGAACTGACAGGAAACTCTGCCCTCATTAGATGGAGCAGTCAGACTCCCACATCTGGAGTCAGGATGTTCCAGGTCCAGTACAACAGCTCTGGGGATGACACGCTGGTTTACAGGTCTGTCGAACTAAACTGTCAGTTTATGATGTCTGTCTGTGTAATTTAAATTTTTGCATGATGACTTCTCCTTAAAGGCGTATGAGTAAAAAACTGTTTGGGTGCCAGGATGAGTTTGTAAATGTGACTGAGTGTGTGTGCCTGCAGTTGTGTGTAGGTTAATCAGGAGACATCAGCTGCAGCTATGAGAATGAGAGCAGATGATGGATGATGCAAGTGGAGATTAGCCAGTCATCCAGTCGTAAAAGTCTAATCAACTGAAATGATAAAGACATCTGTAGTGGATCAGAGCCATTGTCGGGCTTCGCTGAATGCAGGGAGGCCAGAGCCAAATGTGACAGCTTTGGATGTTGAACGCATTTAAATGCTTTTCTGTCAGTTCACTTCCACACTGAAATGATGTGCTGATGTTGTTCCTGCACTGATTCATTGATGGTATTCACATTATGGCTCTATAAAATCAGATATTTTTCCAAGTTTTGCCAGGTTTGACTTGACAAGGACATTTCATGATTCTTCATTGTTACAATGTCAAATCCAACTGATTAAACTGCTACAATATTTGGAAAAATGTAAAAGTTTCAGTGTAAAAAAAACAACAACAGTCTAGTAACTTAGCTCCCTGAAAAAGAGACAAGGGACTCTGCGGTTGCTGCACACACAGAAACCTGTCATGCTAAGTGCAAACAGTACCAGTATGAAAACCGAGCTAAAAGACTAAGGTATTTGCTTTTGATAATATAATGAGCCCTTTTTTGTTATTTAGATAAAGATAACTTTGTGGCAAATCCTGTTAGTCACAGAAATAAAGTAAAGACTTAATAGACTTTTTTGCATGAGACCGACAGCAACATTACTGCCTGGGTTTGTAGAAAGCCTGGTAAAGCCTGTTTATGCTGAATTCTGTATGTAGCTCATCATGGAAACAGGATAGAACACCCCCCCACCCCCCCCGCCCCCACAGATTTTGGTATTAGTGACAGGTGGCTTCAATGCTAACACAGACAAGTTCTGTGGACTTTTTGTTTATTTTGTGCAAGTGAAAATAGCCAAATGCATCTCTTTGTCTTCTGTCATTACAGGAGTAAATCAGAAATTTCCTCAAATCAAAACTGGCGGACACAGAGTTTGGATTATCAATTTAGTTCCTCTTGGCTTTTTTTTAAAAACCCTTGATCGACAGCTGAAATTTTCTCTCAGGGAAAATGATTCTTAAAGGAGCTCCTGTGATAGAATTAATCAAATCCATTCATACTGACATGAACATCAGACACTTCATCTTATTTTTTTTGTGAGCAGTTCACACTTGTGAGATATGGAAATGTGGGTCTCTGCTGAAAAGCGATTATGAAGTTATTTCTAAGCCAGACAGGACACTTGTTTACCCCGACAGTCCAACTAACTGTGAGAGACGGGCTGCTTCTTACAATTCTGAGCATGCTGGTCTCTTGCACCTGCCCATTCAAGGTTGAATGCAGTTAGTAGGCTCAGTTGCTCTGCAGGCAGAAAAATACATCCCTTACTGGCCATTTGTAGGTCTGTTATGATGTTTATGTAGATGATTTAGGTCCCTTGTTATCAAGAAGACTGTTTGGATGTTCATAATGATGAACAAAAATAGTTTATCTTGGACCTTAAATGGTTTCTCACCTAAGGCACAACATTACGCATTCATCATATATTTAGTATTTACACATGCAGTCATGCATGCAGACACAAACACAGATACTCACATTTTATCCAACTTTAATTTCTGAAAGGTATTCATGGAACAAGTAACCAAATTACAACTGCATACCTGTCGAGTTATCATGACTGAAATCTGAGCCATCCACACCATCCACACACACACATATATGAAAAACAGACAACATCATAAGCATCAAGCACCAATCCGAAAGCTGTTAAAAAGCCTCTAATGGTGGAATTGTCATCATCAGCATAGGTGTATGGTATGTAATCATCATTTGCTTGGTTAAACCATTACTAAGAATGACATGGACCCTAATGTGTTGGCCTGTTTGACTCCGTTTCTTTTTTGGGGGTTTTGGTGTTTTAATTGTTAGAATAGCATAAAAGCATGAAACTGAGGGGAAAATAATTTATCACATGTCAAGAGGGTGACAGTAAGGAAGTGTTAAAAACTATGTGCACTGTAAAGGGCATAAAATCAGAAAGGGATTTTCTTCTTAATTGAAACAATGCGATTTTTTTGCTAAGTGTTTGTCACGGTGTTAAGTCTGACCACGAGTATAAACACACAAAATACAACACCTTTCATCTCTGTCTCTGCTGCCTGGTGTCACTCCGCTACGTCCCTCCCACAAAACTCCCTAAAGCTCAGAGCAGTAGAACAAGCCGTGTCTTGTAACGCTCACTCTTCATGGCATTAACCCTTACAAAATCCTGCTCCTCACATTGTGACCTGTCCTCTTACAAGATGCCACTGGAGCACTACAGCGCCGAGGCAGAGCGCCACAGGCTTCAAAGTAAGCTGCGATCTGTCTAACAGTGGGATAAGAGAATAGTCCTCTCAATCTCTTTTCAACTGCCTCAGCAACACTCTGCTGTGGTGGTGAGGGGCAAGAAACAGCAGAGGACCTGATTTCTCCTGGAAGGTTGTTCTTAAATTCGATATCACACCAAATTCTGATAACAAAGGAAGAGGAAGTACAAGATTAGTTTTGAGCCTGCCAAAGCTGCATGGGTTGTACACGACTCACACACATGTATACACACACAGCTGTTCCTCCTTCAAAAAATTTTTGCCTTACTTTTGTTATCTTGCCTTGTTTGGCATGGAACGTAATGAGCCTGAAGCTCTGTGAGGCATCTGGATGTGATCATGCTTGTCATACTATATGCTGTTTGAGGCAAATGAGGTGTTGATGGTACAGTGCAAGTTGCTGGAACTTCCACCATTGAAACAGGCTTTCAGCATCAGGGGGAACATGCATGATCATCTGCTTTTTGTAGAGCAACCAGCAGGATTGTGACCCGTCAGAAATTACCAGTGGTTGGCAAAAATTTCCCAGCAAGGGCAATTTTTCTTAAGTCTAAAACCAGAATTAAGAGGAAATCAAGCAGACAAGATTTTCTTATCAGTCAACGATTCCATTCAAGCAAAAGAGATCATATGTGGAATATATGAAGCCTACAGTACAATGTAAAATCCCATTCCCTCTGTCTATCACACTGTCTTGTCCATCATACCACTTAATTCACTACTCTTGATGTAGTTCTAGTGACAAAATTGATAGATAAATAAGTCTGCAGGTTCTTGTAAGGTACATTAACATTGACCTGGACCTGAGTTTTTAATGACATGAATACCTTGCATAGAATCATATGGCATCATGAGTTCAATATCCATTACTTTGCACAGAGTTCAGAGGAAAAGAAAAAAAGAAAAACAGCGCGTCTGTGTGCATGTGTATAAAGTGCCTCTCTTCTGTCTTTCTTTGGTCAATATCCATTAGGAGGGTGAGGCACAATGCTATGAAAGAGGGAGAGAGGAGAGGAGGGGGAGGAGAAGGGGTAGAGGGTACAAAATGCTAAAGAGTGGATAAAACAGAGGGGTAGGGTAGGAGAGAATAATGTAGTGGTGCCACAAAGAGAGGCAGTTTAAGCTCAACATATTATTTAGCTCTGCAGTTTTTTTATTTGTTCATTGCTTTTTTAGTTCAGCTTATGTCAAGAAACAGATTTTTATAACTAATCTTGATGACGTTTTTAAAATCTTAAAGAATGTTACTATGTAAAATTGTTAGAGAGAACATGTCTTTCTTTTGTAATTAGAAACTATAAAGATTTCTAAACTGCACGAGCTGGTTTTACTTTCAACATGCATGCTGAGGCAGCACTTTGACAAGTGGATTTGCATAGCATTAACATTTGGTCTCCCAGTTGCTGCAGTTTAACTATGCTTTAAAAAAATACTTAAAGCACAGGATTTTACTGCAGTCTTTTAAAAAGAAAAAATTACAATTTTTATTTGTTTTTATTTATTTATTATGTCTTTGAGCATTTAAACTAGATCAGTGAACATTTTAATTCATTTTTTTTGCTGATTTAGGCACAAAAAATGCATTTCAAAATATTCTGTATAATAATTTCTACAATTTTTTTCTTTTTTTTTTCTTTTTCCCCCCACTGAGTAAATTATTCCTGCCAGAGCATCCAGATCACAGCATCGTCAGATCTATACACTGCTCTTGGTGTCCTTTTTATTTAACTTCTATTTAAGCAGGCAGCTCAATTTAGAACCATTTCCACTTTAGAAAGACGACCAATAGCTCAGAGATTTTCTGAGGAGTACAGAGCATAGAGAGGGCTCTCTGACGCAGTCTCAAAACCCCCTGACTACTTACGATCAATGCCATTATAGCTCCAAGTGTGGGTGGGCGTGTGTGCATGTGCATTTGTGTGTATGTGCTTGGAACGCCACCGGTCGGCAGTGAATTAGTTAACCCAGTGTCTGAGACATGCTCTTCAAACCCCCTGACTAAAATAATCAATGCCCATTCAAGTGTGTGTCTGTGTGCACGTGTGCATGGGTGCTGAGTGTTTATGTGTGCATGCACGCTGGACCAGCTGGCAGCTGTGTATTGGCCAAAAACCAAGTGTCAGTTCTGGTGACATCACTGGTAACAGACCTCAGCAGGAGGCTTTGCTAAGTGTCTCTGGTGTCATTTGTGTGTGTGTGTTTGTGTATGTGTGTGATCTGAATTGAGACTACACAGTGACCCTCATGCCTCCTGTGTACCTCAAATGTAACCACAAAAGACACAAAATATTAGATAAAGGCACACTTTTCAAATAAGAAAGAGTTTCTTTATTGGTGTTTATTAATGTTTTCTAGATGCTAAAAATTAATTATTTATATGATTTTTTTCTAGTTATACGCTGTTATTTAGCATGTTGATTTAAGCTGCTAGACCTTAAAGGACAGGTGACAATCTGTTGATCTGAACATACTGATCCGTGATCAGTCACAGGTCAACAAAGATCAATAAACCAGAATTAAATGCAGGCCTGCAGGCTTGCTTTCACACCGTGGATGGACAAGCTAAACCCATTTCAGAGCTCCATTTGCCTGAAATGACACTTTTTCATTTCAGTATGATTTATAAGATCCTGTCAGAAAGATCTGAGATGTTGTACCGCTGGGTGTTTACATTTGAAACCCTGTGATGGTCTTATACCCCCCCCCCCCTCCCCTGCCCACACCTCTGTCTATATCTATCTATACAAAATAATTCAATCTGTCAGTGTTTGGAAATGACATCTGGGAGCAACACTCTATATGTTATACATGAGACAGAAATATGGGCATTGAAAAAAGGCAAATGGAGTCAAGACTCATCACCAATCTTGCTGTTGCAGTGGATGACACTTGTAACCATTGTGATGTTTAGTACAGACCAAAGACAAACTTCTGCAGCTTCAGGAAATGTCTTTTTTGATAAAAATGACCATTTAACAAAGTAGGAACATGTGTAACGTCCTTTTTATTGACAATATGCTTCATAAGTTATGGTTTTTCATGGTTTGATCATCGTTAAGGGGAGACATTAAATATGAAAGCATATGAATAAGCATCGATAGCATATTCTCTCTGGCTTGGTGATGATAAATGTCCTCAATTCCTTTGTAGTCTCCATATCTAATTGCACTTGTCCACTTGTAAGCAACAACCTCTTTTTAAAGATCCCCTAAAGTTTCAAAATTCAACTATTAAACTTGTGATCTTACTTTATGGTATTTGACCAGAAACACATTTCAAAAAAACAAAAACAAAAAAACACTCACTGACCTGGAAAGAAGAGAGGGGAAAGTGCAGATATGCAAACTCATTTCTGGCTTACAGGACTCATTCCTGCTGCTCTCTTTTTAGTTTTTTAAATAAGCATGATTAACATCATATGTAGGTCTATTTTTTTTTCTCGCTTTGATAAACTAAACTTGTGTTAGCTTCACCATTTAAATTTTATTCAGGGAACATCAGAGTTATGCAGAGTCAAAATCATAAAGCAGACTTGACCACCTAATGGAAGCAGTGAGGCTCAACATTCAGCAGTCTGAGCAGAACATGAGCTGGCAGTGTTGAGACCTGCCAATCAGAGCATCCTGTTCAAACTAATTAAAATTGCATTGAAAACTCCTGCAGTATGGCGACTGTAGGAAGCATGGTTGCATTTCATTCCAGACATACTGCAGTAGATTCCCACTCCATGTGGGACACACTTCCAGTCAATTCTCCTGTGGGTTTTGATATGCATTTAGATCACATTAACCTTTTACCATCAACGCATAGCCCCATCATACACACACTTTTTATGCCTGTCTGATGGTGTTTTGCATCAAACCGACACACACTAACATTTCCTGTAAATGATATCGCTCGAGGAGCTACTTCTAAACTTACACCTTTGTTTATTCTCTAAATTTCCACCACTGTATCTGTTTGGATCAGGTACAAGTAAACAGTTTGTTGAGCGTCTTAGCATTTAATGGACTTTGTCATCGGAGCTGAGTATTTGTTTTTCCCCACAGCTAAAGTGAAGAAATAAGTTAAAGATAAGTATTCCCTGTGTTTAATCATATTAAATTACCTTCAGTTCTCCTCTGAATAAATTTTACAGATGTTGCACATATAGTAAGGAAGGCTGGAACCCATTATGGTACTTATAGTAGATTATTAATAGTGGATTGTCAAGCATCATTAAGCTAAAATATGAATAAACTAGTAGTATTTATGTGTGTGTGAATCCATTTAACGTGTGGTGATGCATGGTCGAAGGCTGTTGGCGGATAATGGGGAAGGAGCAGGTGATGAGCATCTGGAGCAGAGCTGGGTTGGCTGAGGTGCCTGTGTGTGGACTGTGTGTGAAGCAGAATGGTGAACACACAAAGACATTGAGTGTGTGTGTTGGTGGGGGGATGTATGGGGCTGGGTGATATGGACCAACAAATCATATGTTTTTGTGTTTGCTTTTGGTTAATCTTTTTTCCGGGCTAAATGGTAATTTTTTCACATTTAAGATGTCACAAACACATTAATGAAAACAAACTGTGATCATATAAAATGCAGAGACAAGGTTTCCTTTCCCATTTGGAGACATACAGTTGAAAAACATGTGAATTAAAATATAAATCATAATAAAAAGCAGGGCTGTGTGTGGGACTGAGCATGATGGAAAATATTTAATCTTCTTAATTTATCTTAATGTATTTTAAAATATTAACACATTGCAGATTTTGGAAAGTAATCATGAACAATGCGGATACATATGGCAAATATGACAAAAGATAGAGCAGTCTGTTAATTCTAGAAAATTACATATTTTACTTTAATGCAGCCTCGAAACCAGGGAAAGACAACACTTAAGCCTCCTTATGACATAATGAAACCCAAAATCTCTCTGCAATTATGGAAGCTATTGTACAATCAAACTTATCAGCTCACAGCAGCGACAGAGTATTTACATTACACACAATTAAAACCAAGGATACAGTCTTTAACATGCAGAACATGTCGAAGTTTTTACAGTACTGCTTATGACCCATTTAGCTAATTTTTAGTTTCAGTGAAGCGAGCTGGTGACCCAGTGACATTTTAGACTACAAGCATTGTGTTCGCTCACACACTTTTATTTTCCACAAGCCACTGTTCTTTTTCAAACACTGTACGAATATAACACCTACTTCACTTTATGAATCAAGAGACTATATATAATTTCTTATTGATGCAGCATTTAATCCTATTATCACTGAATTTTGCTCACTATATCCAGGCAACAATAGCAATGCTCACTGCTCATTGTCATTGTTAGTGAGTTCGTGAAGATGAATACATGTATGATGTATATGTATCCATGTATAAGATCCATGCATAAACAGAATGGAGAGATTTAGAGTTGAAGAAGGCCAGTGTAGGATATGAAGGGATTTTTTTCACAGAAAAAGTTTCCAAATATCTAATTCTGATGAACAGAATTCAGCTTTTAGGGGTTGAATCAATGCCTGAAGAGGAACTTTAATTTATGTTTATTTTTGTTAATTGGGCCCCCTTGCCAAATGAACATACAGCTTAAGTTCAGAAGGACCATCTGTTAATTTTAAACTCCTGCAGTTTAGCTGGTAATCAGCTCTGCTGAAAAACGAATCATAGGAAACTTCTGTGGTTAATTGAGTGATATGGATAATGAGTTAATCTCAGTTACCCCCGTTGCGCTCTAAATTACAATTTAATGAGTGTGCATTGGTATTGTGTTTGACCTTGCAATAGGATATAATATATGGTTCATAAAAACACAGGGGCCAATAAACAGTTTTTTCTTAGCCGTAGTGTGTGGCAGCGGCTTGCTTTGATAACATCTACTCTTGACACAGTGACAGTTCTGATGAATTTAGCATAGCTGCTGATAAGTCGGTTAGGAACGCTCACTGAAATGCACTGCTTCTTACAGGCTGTTCTGATGGATGCTTACATGCTCGTACGCACATCAAAAGAGGGTTTGATGTACGGCTTGCTAAAGGCACGGTTCAATGTTTTATTCAACTTGCCAAGTGGGAGGTGGGTTAGAAATCCACTGGCCTTAAGTCATTTGTTATTTATTTGTTGCCCCTATACAAACTGTTTTATTTATAAGTGGTTTTTGGTTTCTTATAAACTTTATTGTTTTAGGAAATGACTGTGTTTGATCCACCTTGCTCGCATGCATTGTGTGGAAATTTGCCTACAACTCTTGTTTTTGGGATAACTGAAATGTTCGCTAGTTCTTCAGCTCATAAAAGTCTGTCATTTTCTCACAACTGTGCAGCTCTCAACAGAGGTGAAAAGGTAGGAAGATTCTGAAAGGGCCATGCCGGCATTTTCAGACTGAGGCTGGTCATAGCGGTTGATCTGCACTGATAATTTTGCTGTGGTCAAGTCAGACATGTAACTAATATGTCATAAAATGGAAAACAACACAATTTTAGAATCACTCCAGGCTTCTTAAACTGTTTACAACATTCGCAACTAATATTTATATTCACAACAAATATTATGACTACTGAAGCCATAAATTTGTGGACTTACAGTAGAATATTAACATGAATACAGTTTGTTATCCAACAGGCTTCATATCATATTCTTCACATCAGGCTATTAAGGCACCAAAAACAGGATGTTCAGGCTCATCTTAGCGTAATATGATGCCTCTAAACTGATTTATCTGCCTGATCATATCCTTACACACACACGCATACACACACTCAGTCATGCATGTTCATGTGCATATCCCAGCATCCACTGGTGGCAGTGAGCAGTCAGCTCGCTGTAGGTCATTGTCATTTAATTGAATGATTCACTGCAAATGCAGTAATGAGCTTAAGGGACTAATGACAAATGAATGTCCATGCACACTCACACATCCACACACACACTAATTTGCACACTCTCACACACACACACACACACACACCCTTGCATTACTCGTACCTGCTGTATTTGTGCCAATTAAATGCAGAACTAATGAGTCAGATCAGAGGGGTTAAGTTCAAAGGCGCTGACGAGTTGCTCTGTTTAGTCTCCTTCTTTCCCTCCTTTGCCTCCGCAGTCTTGTTTTCTTGCATCTTTCTTAAACTTCTGCAAAGTTTGCAGTATTTTGCACATCCATTTTTATATTTTATGTTACTTTCACTCCCCTTTCCTTTTTTCTACATTTTTCCTCCTTTTCTATCTGAATCACTTTATAACCCAATTTTTCTCTCTCTGTTCTACCCCTGTTTTTTGCTACCTCATTCTCTTTTGCTCCTTCCTCCATCTTTACTCTCTGTTCTTATGCATTCTGTCCCTCTTTTTTCTCATTACTTGTTACTCCCATCCTCACTCTTCCTCCTCTGTACTTGCAGTCTCGCCCTCCCTCTTACTTGCAGTGCATCTCTTTACTCTCCTCTCCTGGATATTTGTGCAGCTCAGCAAAACGCTGCTGGCTGCCCGACCCATAATCCCCTTCTTTGGCGTCTTGTTGCCGTTTTTATCAACGTCCCAAATCGATGTTTAATTATCCTTCGACACACCCCCACCCCGAATACCTCCTCTCCTCCAGTTCCCTTCTCTCTGCCATCAGTCCACTTCCCTCCTTCCTCTTCAACGCCACAGTCCCCCATTCAAATCTTGATGGATGGAGGGAAGAGTAATTAAAAAGACACACGACACACCGTGAGAAAAGAGGAGTAAGGGGGTACTGAGCGAAAAGTAGTAAGTGAGAGGGGAAGATGGAGCAAAGAAGAGGGGAGAGGATGAAAGGAAGGAGGCAGCGGGTTAGAGGAGGTGACTGAGGGGCAGAAGGGGGAGGAGCAGAGCAAAGAGATACAGGAGAGAGGATGAGGGGAAAGGAGGAGAGGGGATTTGGATGCTAAGTAGGGATAAGAGATGAGAGATGGTGGATAGATAGCATCCCTCAACACTCAGTGATATATGATTAAACAAACTCTTCATTAATGATTGAGTTTCCATCATGTGCTTGCACAAGCTTAATATTGAAGCACAGCTTATCCATGTTTTAAGCTGCCTGGTTGAACTCAGGCTTCCTGCTGTGACAGCAGCTGTGACAGGCTTCATCACAACATAGTTCATAATGACAAATATCAATATTTAAGAAAAAAGTCATTCACTTATTTAGTAATTAACTTAGCCATGGACTCCCTCACATTATTGTTTTCAGGCTACATTAAATGATTAGATGGATCAATAGAGATTAATTAACCGGACTTGGGTTTTTAACTTAATATAAAAACCACACTCTTGTGTTCTCAGTGCTCTAATGGAGACGAGCGGTGAGGTTTGTGCCTGGTTGGAGAGAATAAAACTATTGCAACATTTCAGAACTTCAGATGTAAACTTGCCTGCTGTTATTGACACTAAGAAAACAGCTGGGTGGAGCTCTCCACATGTTGCTTCCACAGTCAAAACCTACACACACAGGTGAGCTATATATATATATATATATATATATATATATTTATGTATATCAATTATACAATTATT
>JAQMCX010000054.1:131466-169854 GCA_029814765.1 Acanthurus leucopareius | reverse complement strand
AAACCTGCCTGCTGTTATTGACACTAAGGAAACAGCCAGGTGGAGCTCTACACATGTTGCTTTCACGGTCAAAACCTACACACATAGGTGAGCTATATATATCTATATATATATATATATATATATATTTTTTTTATGTATTTCAATGATACAATTATTTTTCTTCTAACAACAATTAAATCAATTAAATTAATTTCATAATTTTCGATTGGTTCATTCATGTGATTAAGATTAAGGTTCCATTACATCCATGTGCATGAAGGAAAACTTAGGAAACATGTACTAATTCTAGGCCAAATCATCCCTACTGATTTTCCATCCATCATACTGTTGACTGCATAACCATGAAGCAGGTATTAAAGTGCCTTCAAAGTCTTAAAGTAAACCTGGTGCATATAGAAAATATAGCACTACATGAACACACCTGTCAGTCTTGCTGTTTTCAAGACAAGGATCAATAGTAAACAAGAAAGGATAAGCAATTCCTGTCAGTGAAACCCAATCCAATATATTGAAAGTACTGCAGTCTAATTTAGTTCGGCAGTAAGCTAGGATGAGATTAACTAAGCATTAGGCATTTTTGTCCTTGTCCAATTTGCTACAGCTTTGCAGCCGACTTGGGTTAATGCTTGTACATATGAAATGCATGTTGTATCGGTTCATTTTTCTCCCTGGCTGTGTTATGTTATTTACAATGATTACTTCTCACTCCCCGTCCAGATTGAGGTCTTATCCTGTTATCCTTCATCCACTGGTGTGGGGCTGAGGGTTAATGTTAAGGGTTATTAGTGGCTATGTTTGGGATTAAGGACGGGATCCAGGGAGTTGGTGGCAAATCAATCCAGTGTCGTCAAGATTTAATAAAAAAAAACTAAGTCTTTACATGGAATTTTCCAAAATGAGAGGAATAGGCGGAAAGAACAGCCACCAAGAGGGACAAGGGTTTAGTTATATGAAGGAAAAAGACACTGACTGTGCTACATTAGTGTCATTTTAATTTTTTTTTTTTGATTGTGCATGCCTTGAATAAATGCAGCTTTCTTTAAACAAATTCAGAAACAAATATAATTAATTTTCTTTTATTTTTCACCATCAGAATTCCATTTAAGTCCATTTTCTAATTCATTCCATCATAGAACCGTTCTTTTCTTTACCTTTTCTTTCGAACAGAACAGCTTTTTTACTGCAAAACAAAGTAACAAAATGTTTATAAAATCACTTTCCTGTATCTGTATCTCTCTATCATTTTGCTTAAAGTAGAAAGAAGCTCTGGGAAACTATGTTTTGTTTTTGTTGTGCATGTGTGACCGCTTGTGTGATACAGAACAAGGACACGATATATGAACCCATAATGAGGAACATTTGTAGGTTATGTGAAACATGATTACAAAAGAGGTATTGATGTTTTGCTCCGTGGATGTGTGGGGTATCATGGAAAGATCCATTCTTTTCCTGATCGTGTAGCCTTGAAACGCAACACTCTGATTGCCTCTCTTTCTCTCTTATACCTTCCTGCTCCCTGTCATTCGCTTGCCTGATCACTCCATTATTCATACCTTCGTTCTCTTATTCCTTTCTCCTGCGTCTTTTATTTCTTTCTATCCTCTAATTCAAGATTAGCTCTATAAATAAGAAAAAAGATGCCTCCACACATACGAATACAGTGATCCAGTGTTGGGTCATACTTTTCTATTTTTCAAACACTGCATGCTGTCATATTGATCTGCAGTATTGGCTGTTTGCAGATATAGTCTGCATCGACAGCCTGTCTTCTGTACTTTTTTTTTTCTCCCAGTCTTTATCCATCTCTGACCATTGCTTGTTTAATCCATTTGACCCCATTAGGATTGCATTGTTGTATGACTGAACCCCTTGGAGGTTAAGCCGCATTATGTGTGTGTGTGTATGTAAGCATTTGATTGGTATAATTTCTGTGTATTTTATCTCCAATTATTAGACTACAACAGAATTAACTGTACATTAAATACATTGATTCAGAGATACTGGGATCTTTTGAGGACTCTATTGTTGATAAATTGGTTTATTTGTTTAAGACTTGCAGTATTTTATGATTTGATCCAAATGATTGCCATTTTTTAAAAAAAATCTATCAATGTGAAATACTTTCACTTCCTAAAAATGTCTGCATAAGCCCATTCACGTTGTTTTTATTGCTCATTTGAAGTTATTTCATGCTTAGGATCTGCTACCTAAAAAAAAGGGAGCAACTCTGCTACCTGCCATTCTTTTTCAATCAGCGACTGAGAGTTTTCTCACTGAAATGCTGGTCAGCACATGGCAGCATTGAGCAGCCGTCCTCCTGTGCCTGACTGCTGGGGGGTTTCCGTTGCTTTGCCAACAGCAGCGATGCGACTGCTTCTGCAGACTCAGCTGGTCGCTGCTGTGGTAGTTTGCCAGCCTTTGCTTCAATACTATGATCTAATTTCATTCTCAAATCAATTTTTATGGTCAAACTGCTATAAAAAATGCTGCATTTGAGATCAAGGTTATTACATATGCATTAATAGATAAAGCAGATGGTCTAGAACACATACAAATGGTGCAGCCTAAGTCACAGTAAATCAAGCAGAAGCTTTCAGAAACAAGTACCTCCATGCATTTCCATGTTCCAGCTCACACAAGTGCTACAAGGTCGCAGGTGCACGGAGTAACACAAATATGAAGAGCAAAGGACTTTTTTTAGAGAAGAGTGATAAGGAAGAGAGAAAGGAATGTGTGTATGTGTTTGTGTGTGTGATGCATCGTATGAAAGGCACCTGTGGGATTCATGAAACAGGCTTTTCTGATCATAAGATTTTCTACCCTACAAAGCTGCAGCACCAGTCACTTTGTATGCACTTGGTTGTAACCATGGGACTCGGAAAACAAATGTGACCCACAAAAATGAGCCCCAAGTTCCCGTGCAGGCTTAAAGTGCTCTAAAGTGGTCCTTTAAACATTTAAATCCAATAAGCAATGATATCTTCCCATACATGGTTAATGACATGAAAGCATTTAAACCGTGTGTGCAGCTCCTTAACAAAAGAACATCTAGCGACCTTGATATGAATGTTTTATCAATAACTCTCCATAATTACTGCACAGTTTTGCTGAGCTCTGATCAGTTATTTATAATATCTGCCTAAGAAAAGTGTAGGCAGAGATTAAGGTTGCCATAGGCAGTGGAGCTGTTCCTACCAACGGGAATGTTAACACTTAATAAATTTGAGTGAAAGGTGGTGTTGCTGAGGAGATTCTGCATCGTGCTTCCAATTCAAACCCACACGTTCTCAGTTAGTCACCTGTGTTCAGCTGTTCTGCTCAGTTCTGAAGATAGTAACTCATAGGTCAGCGTGTTTAAAAGTGCGGTTAAAATAACTGGGCTGAGCAATCCTTTTGTGGTACGTCACGTTCAATAAGAAACACTTTCCAATTATAAAATTGACCTTTTCTGGCTCTCCCACTGCCATAAAGTTGAATCGTGACCTTGTTAATTCGTTAAATGTGCTGTGATGATTCCGAGATAAAGTTTAATCTTCCATCTTCACATTGTAACAGTTCAGGAACTCTCATACCATCTTAAAATCAGAAATACCTTTTTCCACTTTGCATTTTCAATTTTCTCCTACCGTATAAACATGATCGTTAACAATATTTATGATCTAGCTACTAATGTCAACGTCCCTCTGACATTTAGATGTCAGTTATGATCTTCATTTCCACAAAAATCATCTTTCTTCTGTCTAAATGACATCCAGCAAACAGAAATAGCTTTCAGTGTTCTTTGATCCTCCTTTACATAAACATTTTTTAAGCATTTGCTTAATGCTCTTATCAGTGGTGACTTACAATAACTTCAAAGAGGTGCACGCATTCGTTTTCATTTCCCTTAATTCATTCATTTTTATGTTATTGAGATGCAAGCGAAGAGAGGGGAAAATAGGGCAGGGCGGAATTGTGAAATGTGGGGAGGGAAGTATGAGGAGCAAGATGCAAGAAACACGGGAGGAGCTACATGTTACAGCTGAGGACAGATGAAAAAGACGAGAGGAGAGGTGCAGAGGGAAGAGAGGAGAAGAGAGTGTGAGTGACTGGGGGACAACAAAAAGGAAGCAGTGAAGGAGTGAGGAAGGGCAAGGATCAAGATGAAACGATGGTTAGAGAGACAGAGGGCGGAAGGAGAGCGAGGTATAAAAGAGAGATGAAATGAAGGAGCAAAAGAGGAACCACGAGGGGGGGGGTGGGAGGAGGAAAACGATGCCTCATTAGGAGTGAGGACCCCGGCTCAGTACCACACAGAGGAGCTGCTGTCAGGGGTCCTGCAGCACGCTCAGACACAACAGAGCCACCAGCCTCCTCGACACACACACACACACACACACACACACACACACACACACACACACACACACACACAAACAGGATTATCTACATTCTTTCAGACTGCAAGAGGACAAAAACTCAGACAAACTTACACACACACGTACTCACACACACATCAAGAGTTCTGTCTGACTTTAAAAGACATACCTGGACAGAGTGCTGCCTGTGGGAAATGATCAACAGTTGATGACAGGCTGCTGAGCGTTCAGTTTTCACTCAGCGCTCAGAAATCAACGCCGCTTATCGGTTTCTGCCTTTGTGCTACAGATACGTGACAATATGTGGCTTTCGTCCAGATTTCCTCTTGTTGGGAATAAATAAAGAAGAAGTCTGAACGTTTGTAAATAAACAGGATACGACGCACTTCTGGGTGACCAATGCTATCACAGAACTGGCTTGCATGAGTCTGGAAACATGCCCAGACCATTGGCTGTCTGAGGCTCTAACAAGTCCTTTGTGCCTGGAAATATATTGGGTTTGTTTTGTTTTTATTTTGAGAAGAGAAAAACAACAAGAAAACACTTTTTTTTTTGATTGGACTAAACATTTTAAGAGAGGTTGATGCCAAGTCAGAGTCAGAACTAGCTGTCCCAGAGATGGAGAAGAGACTGTCAGCCAGCTGAGCGAAACTTAGGTTGTTTTATAAAGAAGTGAAGGAAATACAGCTTTTATTTCCTTTTTTGAGATGAATCACAGAAGATAACAGAGTGAAGAAATAAAATGCAATTTACTAGAAGACAAATTGCTTTACAAATTACTTGCTTGTTTGTTCTAAGTCATAAGGATTAATATGATATCATTGAAATAAATTAAAAAGTAGTTGTCAAATCAGCACCATTAACATTGGCTTTAGAGACGATGATACCCCTGTGACAGTCTACCTCTTTGGTCCAGACTAAAAATATCGTAACAATCTTTTGAAGAGTTGACGTAAAAATTTTGAGTATTAATTTCAGACATTGTTAAAATTCTAATTTTGCCACCACAAAAGGGTCATAATTCAATATCTATTAACTTGTGACTATAAATAAATGACATTTCAATCATCTTCAGCTGTACTTTGTATGTAGTGCTTTTTATAACGTGAGCGTAGTTACACTTTGAACTAAGATGGTAATTTCGGTATAAACATCAGAATGCTAGCTTTCTCCCTGTGAACATGTTCTGTTATTAGTGTTTATCTCAGCTGCACTGAAATACAACCTCATTCCATATGCTCATAGTCCATAGTGTACAAATTTAGATAATACTTTCGTTTCATAATGTCAGCATCGTGAAGGCTGCCTCCTAATTGCTGGGAATGGTAGTAGCTAGCACTTAAGAGCACTTGAGGTCCATCCCAGCATTTCAAAGCTCTAAAAGCCCTCCAACCCCTCCTAGAAGAACAAGAACTACAGTGATTTACCCTTTTTCTTTGTCACCATCTCTTCAAATACCAAAGCAGACGGGTGAGAAATGGCCATCGTGCAGGTTTTGCATGGATGGCTCCTTTAATATTTCAGCTTTTATTCATGTGAAGGCAGACTGTAGTTTACCACATAATTTTGCTTTAGCAGCTGCTTATGACTTAAAGGTCCCTTTTATTCAAAACCTCCATCTTAAATGGTGCATCTCTTGGTATTGCTGCTGAAAGGAGTGCCACTGTACATGACTTGCTCGAGATAAAAAGGTCAGGCAGTCTTCAAGTTGATTTTGATTGTGTTGTTTCAAAGCTAAGCAGTTTATGCCTCTCTCGTGTTCTAAGCTAATGGGCTCACATGGGCACTGAGCAATCACTGTTAATAGTTGAAAACAGCGTCCCGTCACTGTTAATATGCCAAAGTCTCAGTAGCAGTCTCTTTTAATTGGCCTATTTGAGTTTGTTACACTCTGCTGGGCTATGCACTGCATGTGTGTGTGTACACGGATAAGATCATGCATCCTCACGTGTGGGATCTGTCATTTATTAATGAGGGTAGTAATAAGTATTCCTGTCTTGCTGTCCTACATGCTATAGTCCCCGTGTCTCTGACTGTCTGTGTCTATTTGTTCCTCTTTTCTTCCTTCGTCGCTCTTTGTTCTGTTCTGTTTTTAAGTCTCTCTGTTCCTCCTCTCTCATGACAGTCGCATGTCCGCCGCTTTGCTTCTTGCACAGCAGGAGCCAAAAGTAAAGACCCGCTCTTAAATAATCACCACATACGCAGATACACACAGGTATATGAGCAGAGCTTCGACTTACACACTGCATAAGAGGCTCACATGGAAAGGTGTGAGTACCTATTATGAGGCTCATAAACAAGGAGATGGAGAGAGCGTGGACGGGAGAGGAGGCGGGGGGGGGGCTGGATGGGGAGGCTGTAGTCTGCAGTGGTAAATAAGCACAACCCACTAAACTCCTCACTGCACTGCCTGTGCTAAAAATTTACATTTGCATGTGTGTGTGTGTGTGTATATATTTTTGCATATATTATTGCCATGCCACAGTGTGCTGTACACACAGAACAGCGTGCAGCCAAATAATGGTCTGATCTTGTCCTGTGTATATGCATGTATGAGTCCCATAACAGATGCAATATGTATTAATTATGTAAAACCCAGCCTTTGTTTTTGAGGGTGTGTAGTTTTAAACATGTTTGTGCAGGAGGGTCTCTGGCTTTGTCTGTGTGTTTTTGGTTTAATAATGTTGTTGGCTCTGCTGACACTGCACTTGCATGAGTCAAGTAGATCATTTGCAAGAATCGTGTATGAGAGCATAAACATGTAAGCGTGCCAGCTCTTGTTGTTGCAAAACAGCCATATTAATATGTTTTGTTATGTCTTGTGTAAAACATTCAGCCAGCCGGAAAAGTCTCCCTCTCTCCTTCATTTTCACTTTATTCTCTTTGTTTCTGCTCTTTACGTGTCAGTTTCTTCTTCTCTACATCTTTTCGGTATGTCTCTGTCTCCTCTGTTCTACTTTATGCATGCTTTTTCTTTTCTTATGCATACTTACAGGAAGCCAGCGCCTCTGAATTCGTTATGTTTTAATGCATGCGTTTCAATTCAGGGCAGAAATGGATAATCCAAATAAGAGCTTCATATTTCCCCAGTATGTGGTTCTATGTAGAGCTTTGAAACAAAAAACATTTTCAATGCAGAAATCCAGCTCAAGTCACCGTCAGTGGCCCTGTCCTAAAAAACCTCAGAAATGTGTGTGTGTGTGTGTGTGTGTGTGTGTGTGTGTGTGTGCTGATGCGAGCCACAGCTACACAGTCTGCAGGATTGTTTTGGCTTTAGGTTTTGCAGCCTCTAATCTTGGGTAAATAAATTAGGTGTCACAGTTTATCACAACTGACAGTATGTGGTTATTAAAGAAGATTGTGCATTGTATTTTGAGTGGGCTTTGCAGGGCCTCGGGTCAGGAGCCTCACTCAGCACACGAGGGACAGAGCATTCAATTAGAGCCAGATATCAAAACATAATCAAAAACTACAGTTATGCAGTTTTTTTTTATTTAGCAACAGCACTACATTACACCTGAAGGAATTTTAGCAGGCCTGGATCATCGTCTGCTTCACTGTATTGAACTGAAAACATGTCTTTCTTGAGCCCCTAAAACCTCCAGCATGTATCAAGTACAACTTGTCATTGAACTCAAAGTCTATCCCAGCCCTTACAAGACTCTTAAGCCATTAACAAGCATCAGCCTCAGCCCCACTCTCTCCCCCTATGGCCCACTTAGATGGATGTAAAATTAGGCTTTAATCCGCCAGCTGAACTAAATACATGCTCCCCAGTGTCAACACCGCTCATTCCATAATATTTCATTTCTCCTTCTCACTTGCTTTCCCTTAATGTTCCCTCCTTTTTTTCCCCTTCTAGAGCTTAAACATTTCTTGTCTTCTATTTTTTCTCATTCCTCTTCTCTCTTTCTGTATTTCATCTATGATAGATGTGCTACATTTAGAACATGGCCCTCACTGTCAACACTGCATTTTAAATGAATATAATCTCCTCTTTCTCTGTCTTTGTATCTCCGTCTTTCTTTTGTGGTTTCTCTCTCTCTCTCTCTCTCTCTCTCTGGTTGATGGGCCATAGGCGGTTTGTGGATCAATAGATTTGATAAATGGGAGGAAATCTGGCGATACCTCTTGGAAATCTAACCTATTACAGCTGGTTTAAGAGCAAACTGGTCAGCTATCTGTCTATGTGTTTATGTGCCAAAGAAACAGGAAGAGAAGCAGAGAGACAGGCGGTTTTACTTGGTAGTTAGGCTGTGAGCGAGCTGAGAGATATGATACATGTTCCCAGTGGATACCAGTGCCCTCTGGTCACTGTCCAGCAGGACAGAGAAGCTACTTGATATTCTTTATTCAGATTACTCTTGTATATTCACATTATCCAGCATTAGTGTGGCACTGTTGCACATTTCAAGCGTGCATTCCTTTCACGCTGGCAGGCAAAATCACCAAATTATAAAGGATGAGAGATGCGGTCCCTCCAATTACTTCACAAAAAGTACCAGCACCTTGCCGCCTGCTATCTTATTTGCATGCAACTCCCATTTTGTTCTTCAATCTTGTGTTCTTCAAGGTAAAAATAACAGTAACACGCTGTACGGCTGCTTGTGAAAAAGGAGCTTGTGAAGTGAATGAGACATGCAGAGTGAGATGGCTCACACACACACACACAACAAAAAAACACGGATATGTTTGTGTCAAATGTGACATGAAATGTTGATTCAATGTATATGTTCTATATTTTATCAGGCCATACTTTCACCTGTGGTACCTTAGAGGTTGTGTTTTTGATTGGGAGTCATATTACTTGTAACCTCTTGTATCACTACAGATGTCAATTCTGTAACACTGAACATATTGCAGAGTACAAATGTAATCTGTACATCAAGTATCTATTGTTTGGGTTAGTCAATAAATACTGGGTTTGTAAATGTTGCAGAAGTAAAGACTTTCAGTAATGTAGTTGCAAAAATTTAAATCCTGACCGCGAACTGTTGTCTAAAAAATAGATTAGTTATACTGGACAAAGAGTAATGATTTGGTTAGATTTATTCTAAAAATATGCATATGATAAATTATCATTTTACCAGGTGTAGTTTTTACTATTTTGCATATCGCTTCAAGCTGTAGAATAAGACAGGTGACTAAGATGACTTCACTGACTTCAGCACCCTGGACAGCGCAGTGGATAAACCCTTAGTAGCTGTGTTATTGCAGTCACTCTGTTTGAGAAATCATAGTTTATTTGATAAACTTGATCATTTGTTTCTTTGATCATGTCTGTATACGATATGTTGTCTCAAATTAGATTTGTCCATCCTTAATCTGAGGAAGTCTCCTCCAGTTATGTACCTTCTACATTCTCAGGTCTTTTTTTTAAAACACGTGTGTGGATCTTTGTATAAAATACAAATCGGATGTTTTAATCTGTCCTACTTTGGTCCTTGCCATCAGTTGTTAGTGCAAAATCAAAGTCAATTAAAAGCTGATTAAAAGGCATGATAAATGTCCCGGTCCGAGCATGTTTTGTTTGCTCACAAAAAACCCTGTTTACTTAAACTCTTACTGAATTAAGTCTAAAAAAGATTTGAAACAGAGGTAAAGACTCTCTTCGGGCATATGAAGCTACTTTTTTGGAGTGTGTGCAGTTCCCATCAGCTAAGTGTGACCATGTGGCACATTGCTTAGTCTCGGCTCAGAGACGAGGCCGATAGGGGATAAAAAAAAAGAATGAACTGGAACTTAATTTCAGGAGTTTTCTAACTGCGGTTATCTTAAAACTTTGACAAAGCTCTTTGCATATTGCTGATCCCACTGGGATGCTATTTACAGAGGACGTTTTTTGCTCATATTTAAATAATGCAGCTAAACTTTCTATTGTTTTTACATGCATATGAAATATTTAAAAAGATTTGTTCTATTTTACTGCAGTCAACATAATACTGGAAAGTGGTAAACAAAATGCCTCCTGGGACTTTAGCGGCTCACTTATAATTACTAAGAGAGGATCTGGTTGAGTTCACTGTCCCATTCAGCTCAAACTGTTTTCCCTTTTGAACATTATGTTTTCATAAATTCATTCATAACTCTTTCTTTCAATTTATTTGTGGTACAGAGTGAATTGAAAAACAGATGAGAGGGGGACGGAGATGAAGAGAGATAAAGAAGAGGTTCTTTTTATAATTCAGCGCGGACAGAATGACAGAGATAACAACAGATAAGCCCGGCTGCACACTGTAATCCACTGCAGGTCTGTGCAGATTGCCGGTAGTTAACTTTACTTTCAGTGCTTTTGGAAATTGTCAGACAAAATGAAAAAAAACAAACAAAAAAATACCAAAAACAAAACCACACATCATCAGCCACAAAGGCACTCTTCCATTACAGATAAATTACTGTGAAAAACTTTCAGCAGCAAGCCTTCCACGTCTCAGATGGACTGAACAAAGTGCTCAGAGCACAATAATAACACCAACAACAATCACGTCATTCACACACACACACACACAATACATATGTAATGCATTCAAAGCCAGATTCACTTTACTGTTTTCAAAAAGTGACTATTTTCTCCGGGGTAAATGCCCCTGGAGTCTCTTGTTTTGGCCCTGTAACTGTCTGTGGGCTGCCAGTGCCTGCAAATTTGGCTATAATCAAGACTGAAAGGGATATCTCCCCTTGCTGGAGCTCTCTTCAAAGCCAGTGTCGGAAAGCCATTTTCCTACTAATGCTAATGTAGCCTACGAATCCGCTGTATTGATACCAAAGCTGCTCTTTGAACGATGGACTTTGTGTGTGCGGCTTGGTGAGGACGGCTGAAGGAGGGATTAGGTTTTTGACTGTGTTTGTGTGGGTCTAAATCCCTAACAGAGCTAGCTGACCTTGGGGCGGATGGAGAGAAATGAGTTCATCCTCAAGATAAACACACACAGACACTCTCTGTAACGTACACAAATAGGCAACACACACACACACACACACACACATACACTTCTTATCTGTCTGTCTCTCTCTTTAACATACACACAAACACACAGTTTGGTTGAATAATGGCCCAGTGAGTGGTGTGCCTATGGGGAAAGCTGTCAGTTTAATTGAATCTAGTATTCTCCATTCTCCCAGCCTGCTAATTGATTCTGTCAGGCTCTTCTGCTTGACAAAGAGACTGACATTTCCCCCTGCGTGGTTGTGTATGACTGTCACAGTGTGAGTGAGTGTATATGTGTTTGTCCTTGCACATTTTCAACTTAGAGCAACAGGAACCAATGTATGTGTCTGTTTACAAGGGTTAGTGTTTGAATGTGTCTTTTGGTGAATTTTTACCCCTCAATCTGTATTTTGAATCGAAACAATGAAAGTGAAGGAATTGGGGACAGCATTGTCTGTATGGTTAAATCTGTATGATCAGAATACCCAGTGTCACAGTGACGCAGCCACCTGGTTGAGCGAACAAATGAAGTGTCGGCCAAACTTTCTTCAACTTCATTATCTCAACAAAATTTTGTGAAACACAGAGAAAGCAGACAAACAAATAAACAACAACATAAAGTTATTACTTTGTTAGCAAAGTCAGGTGAGGAGGTGAGCACACGAGGCAAAGAAGAAACGTGAACATGGCTAATTTCTGAATATTAAACTTCTGTGTGTTCTGCTCATTAAGCAGAGTGAACAAATAAAACTAGATGCAGAAACTGAGCTTTTGTAATGACATGGGTCAAACTGTATGAAATGTAGATTGGTTGTTTTGAACGTGTTTTGTATTTTTACTGCACAGAGTTGTATAAGGAACATTAGCAATATTTCCCATGGTAAAGATCTACTTCCTGGAAAGAGTGTGACTCCATTCGCTGCTCAGGAGATCATAACTCCATCACACCGTTAAGGTACAATAGCTTTAAGATTTGCCCTGTAGTTTTAAGCTAAAATTACAAAAAAAAAGGGAAATAGGACAGACTAATGCTATAAATAAAAAAAAGAAAATCTCTGACAGTTACTTTAAATTCTGTTGTGTTTCTAAATATTTTTTTTTTCTCTTTGTCTTATTTTGACAGGTTGTCTATCATTATGGCCAGGGGAACATTTTACCAAAGTGTCAAGAGCACCTACATCATTTTTATTTCATTACACGTCAGCAACTGATGTATTGCATTCACTTCAGTCCAGACACTCCAGGCCCTGTTTGCTGCCCTTTCAAACGATATGAGATTGGCAGTGGGGGAAAACACACATACCTGCCTGCACACACTGAGTTACAGCAAACACATTGTTTTTGAGCAATATGCAACCTGGAAATGTCAGTTTTTGACAGTTGGTGCAAAAGGATAAAATATTGAACAAAATGCTGTCGTGGCGTTTTACAAAAGAGTTTTGTGTTTTTGTTTTTTTATCTGTTTCACAGAGAAACACAGAAATTCATCAACACTGACTTGTTCAAGAGTTTTGATTGAAGTAGAGAAATATGACTATAAATCAATCAAACTCCCCACAACCAAAGACCAGAATGATTTCAGACTGATCTCAGCCAAACTGTACTGGTGTATCAAAAAGGAAAGAAGCGAGAACTCAAAACTATAGGAATACAAAAATAAAACACATTTCTTTATTTATTTTTTTATTATGTAAAGATAAGATAACACAGTGTGCTTTGGCAACAAGTAGTGTCTGACAAAATAAACTGACAACAAAAACAGTAAACTTTTACAATGATGCTGACAAAGAAACTGTTTGTAAAGTGGTTCAGTCCCCTTACAGACAATAGATACTCTGCTTAATAAGGTCAATGTTGACTCTTCGCTTATCAAGCTGACAGACACATCTGACTTCAGCTCAGCACTGTGTACTAATGTATGAAGCATAGGCTTTATAAAATATTCAGCATTGTTTACTGGTTTGTGCTTGCCATAAAAATACAAACACAGAGGCATTTCTGTAGCATGGAAAAGGGTCAGTGAGCATCATGCTTTGCCTTGAAGGCTTATTACTGACTTTTAAAGTATGACAATCACACAGGTCATAGAGCACATCGAAAAAAAATAACCAACCAGGTTGCTTGGCAGGCAACCATTTATATTTAAAAGTATAATAAGGAACATTTTAACACTGTAATGTCTAAATATATGTACATTCTTGATTTGAGTCTTTACATTATTCACATATTTCTAACAGTGTTTGAACTCAGACAAATCTGTGATCTTATTTAAAGGAACTGCAACTCCCGTGATCCTGTGACCTCACTATGTCATCGAATTATGTCTTTTGTTTCAGTGTTTTGAAAGCAACACCTCTAGTCACTGGTTTTACAGACTGTTTCTTAAAATAATATCCAGCCAACTCAACAGACTCTCATTCTAATTCAGGCCAGGCCACATGTCACTGTCTGTCTTGTGCCTTCCTGTCTCTTCATTTTGCTTCCCATGTCAGGCTGACTGTCTTTCTGGTTTTAAATGCGTATCTGTGCACCTGTCTCTCTATCTCCCATCCAAGCCTCCCTCTATCTGCCTATGTGTCAGCCATAAATCCAGCTGCCCCAATCGAGTACATACACACAACATACATAGACACAACTAATCCCACAATAATCTCTGCCCAGATTATCGCTTCCTGTTCACCCGGGTGGTGGAAAGAGAGGCAGCACAGAGGGAGAGAGAGAGAGAGCGAGAGATTAAAGTTATGAGGTCAATAACTTCTCCAGTTTCATACAGAAATGTCTTATGAAACATCAGTGGGTTGAAAATGTTTTGGAGGTATTTAACTTCCATGAAGATTCCTCAGATTAGCTTCTTGTACTGCGTCAGACTGACAACTTTAGAAAACTGGTGCAGCTGGTTGCACTAGACATTATCATCACAATTCTGCAGAGTCATTGTCTTTAACTGCAGTGTTTATCCAGAGCTGTTGCTTCTCAAACTATTTTTGAGTGATAGCAAACCAGGCTGAAACGTATTGTTATAAATATTATATCAACAAACTGTTTGGAGAATAGATTAAAGCTGGATCTCTGGTGTCACAGAGATAGTTAGTGTTGTTAAACTTGTACCTCAATGTTTTTTTTTTTGTTTTGTTTTGTTTTGTTTTGCTTTGTTTTTGTGTATCTTCTTCTTCTTTGTTTTTTTCTTTTTATTTATTTTGAAATTAAAATCCTATATTGCACTTTACCAGACATCACAGGACGTATCCAGAACCACAGCTTACCGGTAGTTGGTTAATTATTTAAAAAAGAATAACAAGTTCATGCATAAAAAAAATAGCAGAATAATTGACATCAACACAATACATCTGAGCAAATGTGTTAATGAATTGTAAATTAATTCCAAAGTAATTATGTGCGTCAGGATTTTTTCGCAGGGCTGTGGCCCGGTCACCTTAAACATGCAAACTGTGGGGATGCAATTAAAACACTTGGATGGATCTGTCCAGACTTGTGATTGGCTGAGCTAGTATTTCTTCCAACGTCAGCTCAATCTCAATTTGCATGTAAAGTAATGAAAAGTAGGTCTCACATGCTAGAAAAGCACTATATACAGGTTATTTATTAAAATTGATATTATTATCATAACTATTAAATGTGGTTCTAATTTAAATCACTCGTAAGACACAAAAGAAAAAAAAGGTGCCTAAATTAGAAATAATTTATTCTCATGAGATTCTTGGGTTTGACTGCAAGATTTTCACATTCCTATGTTTCTTGATACAGTATAAACGGTATCTGCTTGTTTTCTTTCTTCTTGTTATTTATTCATAACTTTTCTCTGTATATTGAGGCTATTAATTGATTATTTTATTCATGTATTTATTTTCATACAAACCAAGCTTATTTCTTCACAGTACAATATTCTGCAGTGATATTGGGTGAAAAATGTGTAATGGAAAATGACATTCGTTCAGTCTCAGAAGTTATCATAGCTCAACACAGCTACATGGCTAACTAGCCACTACCAGTACCTTAGCAAAGTGTCTCATAATAGGTCTAAAAAAAATTACAACTTTGGTCTAAAAAACAATTTGTGTGAGGAAATTCAAGCGGCCTGGCTCATGGGGTCATGGGTTATGTCAGCCTTATTAAAACACATATAACCACTGTTGTTTTCCTGCACTGCTCTCAAGGGTCAGGATTAAAACAGGTCTGGATTCAGTATGATGAGTTATGGTGTGATGCTACACCACAGACCATTACAAAAGTCCAATATACAAGATTAATCTCAAGTATTCACCTAATGTCATGTGTAGGTCAACTATTGTCATCAAATGTGGGGGGAAGGTCACACTAAGTTAAAAATCATTACTATAAAGCAGAATAGGAGAACAGAGCAGGAGATTACTTTGAAATCCATCCTAGGGATATTATTTTCTATCTTTAAACAAGGAAATATCAGGAAATTTGCCACACGTCACACTGTGCACAGTCTACAGTCACGCGAAAACAACACCCATGTAAAATGACATTCATTTTCTGAGAGCAGCATGGACAGGATGGCTGTTAGCATGGTTCATTCTGAGGTGTTCTGCATTAAAACACCACCTGCCAGAACTATGGCTGACAACGAACTCTGATCTTTGTATAGTGGGAAAATGTGTGGAGAGGTTATTTCCTCACGGTAATCAATAGGAAGTCGACTACAGAGGACCAATGATTTTAAAGAGCAGGGTGCTTGTACACCTAACTATATATGTGAGGCTACCAAATATGTATTGTAGTGTAGTGTAGTGTGTAGTATAGTGGGAACTTAAATAAATTGAAAGCAGAGATGAACAGAAAAAATAAAAAAAATTTCAAACACACAACCGTTTATCAGATGTAAGCTGCATTTCTGCAATAAAGTGCAAATTTCTTTTTCTATTACATTAAATTCAACTCTGACATGTTATTTTTATCTTCATGTATTGTGTCATTATATTATCCCAAAGGTCATTGTTTAGTATTAACCTAGTAAATTACTTTTGTATTTCCTTATAAAGGATATTGTGCCTCCTCAATCACAGGGTTAAGCCATAGGTAAATCCTATACATCTGAGTTATTACAACGGATTACGTCTATATTTATCTCCTATTGGACGTCCTCTAACAAAGGGTAGTCTTCAGTTTATATAATGTGTTTAAGCTGAATATTAAGTCTTGACTTGTTGTGATAGACAATAGTAACATTGAGGATAAGCTCCGTTTTTATCTCATATTGGTTATCTTTTGCCTTCTGATTCCAAAAAAGGTCATGAAGCTCTTACTATTGAATCATATGTCTACCGTAGAGTAATATTGATTTAATCTATCTTTAAGGGTACACTGTTAATAGCAAAGATTAGCTTTGTTCGAGCAGGAAATACAGTGACAGCACCTGTGCTCATTGCAGTCATATATTAGAGCACATCGCAGGCGGCCTGTGGAGATTTAATGAAACTTCAGGTAGAGAGCAACATTAAATCAACTGACCTACTTATAACAGCGCTCACAAGTGCCGTTTGTAGCCCATCACGGTGCCTGCGCTTCCATTGGGCACAGGAGGTGTACGTCAGCACTGAAAAACCACAAGAAAAGACAGCTTTAGTCCACACTTACGCAACCACTTACCTTCCATCTTTCATTCACTGTAATTTGTGCATCTCCCTCCTCCTGGGTCTGTTCCATCAAGCTGCACAATGTCATGTTCAACCTTTGTCTGCCACCGAGGGATTTCCCTTCTGCATGCATACTATATCAAACTTCCTCGTGAAGAGGGTCTTTACCCGCCCCCCCACCCCCAACACTCACTCTTTTATCAAGGGTCACCGTGTTATTCCTTGTGCAATGTTCTCAGCAGTAAATTAGGACCACTGTGACCTTCCAGGTGAAAGAATTGCATTTATATGTACTTTAATAGATGTGAATGGGATTCCGGTATTGTAGACTGATTCATTATTGTATTAACAGACAGAAAGAACACAGTAACCAAAGTGCATGTTTGTTTAGGTGAAACATGCACTTTTTTTAAATTATATACGAGCTGAGGGTTTATGCTCAATGAACAAAAAGAAAACTGGAAAAGGGGTTAAAATTTTATAAAAGCCTTCATGGTTGTGACAGGAGAGTGACCAGAAAGCATCAACCACAATCTATTAATTATTAAACCACTGAGAAAAAAAAATCAAATTTTCTGTTTATACACCAAGTACACTCAGTTTTCTATAAAATGTTGGTGTCTACTTTATTATAACATTACATGTTTAACAATTTTTTTTCCCCAAGCTTTAATTTTAGTTCTATTCCATTTAAGTTTAAAAATCTGGAGAGCAACATCTCAGGCAGCATCTATTAATGTAGGATTTAATTTAATATTCAGGTAAAAAGTAATTCCTCTGGTTAGTCAGAAGTTGGTGATATGTAGGTCATACATGGTGCATAGCGCAACATGGGCACTGCTTACTAAAATGAAAATCATATCTTACTTTGGTCTGGTGTAACGCTGTCAGCGCTCCACCCTTTTAGCCACCCATGTATCTTTCCAGCAAGCAGGGACCCTGAAAATGAGCCTAACATGTCCAAGAGATAGAACATTATGAGCAGACAGGGCATAGATCATGACACCGCTGTGCAGATACTACATGTAGAGTGTGTGTAGACCACAGTGGGATGTCTCTCCCCACCTGCCTGTAGGCCAAGGAAATACACTCACAGAGCCAACCAGCAATGCATTTCTTTTGACAGGACCTTACCAGCCACACCATCTATTAAAGCACACATACAGCTGTTTGATGAGGCAGATGGAGGTTTCACATACCACGCATGTAATGGGTGTAGCAGTTGCAGCTTACTTCTCTTTCTCCCACGTGGAAAGTCCTGTGGTCACTTTAATAGATGTATTATATATAGAAATATAGGACACTCTGGAACAAGGTCAGTATCATCCTTATTGCTGCTGCTCCAGGTGTTCAGGGGAAGGGGAAGTAGGGAAATACTGTTTTTTTCTGGATTCTTTGTTGTGAGTTTCCTTGAGAGTATTACAAGGGTTTAAATGTGCAATTCTCTATTTAGACTCTTACCGACTTCATTGTGAGGCCAAATCCAAAAAAAAGTGGGAAGTTTTGAGGTAATGACGAGACATTGGGGAATCTGGATTCCCTTCAGAGGTCAGAGGAATAGGAAAAAAGTGGATTACAAGTGTGTTTATCAAAGAGACAGAGTAAATCAAGAAAGGAAGGGCAGTAACGGCCGAAGGAAAGTCAGTCCAAATAATACAATTTTTCTCCGAAGTCAGAGCATCCATTCAGATTGAATGTTTAAGTTCTTGGTTAGTGCTGCTTTCTTATTGTCCTGGTTACTGAGTGTGTGTCATAGCTGTCCTCTCTGTCATAACTATAGTGCTGAGTCAGCAGCAGCAGAGGACCCTGTTTGGCCCTGGGCACCGGCCCTTGAGACATATGATCAGCTGTCTGGCTTTTGCTTGTCTTTCAAATGGGAAATGAGCAAATCACAGAGATGTTAGCTTGTTGTTCCTGGCTTCAGGACGTGAATGAGTCACACTCTGCTCTGTTGTGTGTGTGTGTGTGTGTGTGTGTGTGTGTGTGTGTGTGTTTCACTGTTCATAAAGATTTTATATGGCCTTTTTCCTTCAGCAATTAAGAAGCACTGTGGTATGTAATATAGGCAAAGGTTTCCTAGGAAGGTTGTAGTTTTCCTACCAAAAATACCAAAAAAGGGAATTTATCTGTTTTCATGTATTTATATATTGAATAATATTATTAGGTAATATCAAGAAATATTTTATCAAAATTATGCTAATTCTAAATGTAAGTTTCTGTAATAAAATAATCAGTTGTAAAACAATCTATGGTGTAAAACCCACATTTGACTCCTTTACAAAACAAGGAAACTGTTAATAGTTTTTCCATTGATCAGGACTTAATGGATAACAACCCTCTTCTATAAACACAAAGAAAACACCGAATTGATTGAAAAAGGGCACGTTGAGTACAAAACAAATAGACAAGCATCCTCCACCTTGAGGATCTATAATTTGGATTTTGTTTTCATCATTCTCTGCTCTTCAGAATTGATCCAACTCTTTACTGGCTTGTACTCTTTAGCTTCAGTCCAGCGACAGCTGGAGCTCATGCTCATCAGCGCAGATTCTTACGTTTATGGCTGTAATGTAATGAATGAAATCTAGTGCTTTTATTAATTTTCAGTTACTTCAATGCAACATGTGATCCCTATGTTATTTCCTATTTTAAATTCATTTATTTTGAACTGTAAGGTAAACTGCAAGTGTTTACTTTAATTTGGAGCTGTGGTGCTATTCACATTTTAGAGGGGGCTTTAAGCTGCACACACCACAACTCTCATTGTGTCTTTTTAATGGACGAAATTTATTTTACACACAGCACCCATGTTGTGCAAGTCACAAATGTACCTTCAATCCATCTGTGCACCCATGGGTGTGTCTTAAAATAAGGTGCAGGGAGGCGCATTGTTGACACATTGCTATCTTTAGGCAGCAGAAAGCGACTGAGCCATTGACCAAAGATCTGGCCTAAAAAGCAATGATGCTGTATTTTCCAGCTAAAGTGGTCAACTCTGATTCCAACTCTGCATGTGCATGTATATCATCCAGCTGCCACCCACCCAAACTACTAATTGAGGAGACCCACACCTGCTTGGAGATTTAACTGCACTCCCACCCCTCCTCGTAGGCTTTATAGACTTTTAAATGTTAAGTAGTGAAATCTCTCCAGGTGATTTCTCATGTCTTGCGTGAGTGTATGTGTGAAGTATAAGTGTATGGGCTTTTTTTCACTGATTTAATTATTTGATTAGAGAAGCTGATTTCAAGACTTTGAAGGTTTTCATGCGCGCAGTAATGTCACTGCGAAAAATATCTTGGGACATTAACGTGGCAAAATTAAACACCGTAGTTATAAACTTGACAGGACAGAGGAAGTCCTCCAGAGGAAAGGAGGAGCTCAGGATTTATCAGGATGACAGCTGCTTACTCCAAATAAGTCCACTGTATAAACCTGGACTGTGTGCGTGAGTCCGCTTAGACATGTAGGAGAACACAAAACATTAATTAGCAGTAGATCCTGACCGATCCTGACGGCGTGTCGGGAGATGTAAATCATTTTTGCCGCTGTGCCTCTTGTGTAAATGCACACAGCGTTCCACTTAATGGGGAGACACATATATCCTCTGTGCTCCTGGGAAACCACTGCAGGTATTTCTGTTAATCAGAGAGCAGCAACGCTCCTCCTTCTCACTTAAATATCAGTACATTTTCTCATATGCTGTCAAATGCAGTTTGTTGACGGGAGAGAGGACTGTCGTTTCTTCCAGCTCTTCAAAGCTGTCATTTAAACAGCCATCTGCCAGATGCAGACACACCTGGACCATAAAGAAAATGGGGGATTGGCTTAATTCATGCTATATCCAAAATGCTCATGCAAGTAAGACTATACAACGTCTTTTGCAAAAGAAAAGAAGTGATGCTGCAGCAACAGCAACATTAAAAGAAAAACAAAAGCAGAAACAAAACATTCATCCTTGAGGCCAGCTCTCTCTCTCTCTCTGTCCTTCAAAAAGTTTCATCTCCTCAAAAGCATCCCTGAGCAGCGCATTTGCATAAGACATTAACAGCCTTGTAAAAACATGTTACATTACAATTTTGCATTTTTGTCAATGTATGACATAGGACAAAGGGAGGGAATAGAAAAAGTAGTAGGAGGTTAAGGAGGATAAAAGGGTGAAATAGGAGGAGGAGAGTGTGTGGGTAAGGAGGAGGAGGCAAACGCACTGTGAAAACCAGATGACGAGCAACAAAGGGTAGTGTCATGCATATTTAGCTCTGGCTATGGTAAAAAGGACATGAATGCATGTAGGCAGAGGTCACATGCTGTATCAGATTTTTCAAAATCTTCTTTTCAAACATTCACACATATGTGACCCAAAGACAGCAGGGAAATGAGCTGAAACTGAAAGCCAGAGCAGTGCATGCGTTGGATGTCTTTTTCTATCTGAAACTTGCTTTTTTGTTCTGTGCTGTCATAGAAAATGAAGCTCAAACATGATGAGAACACACATTTACAAACACACCGACATCGCACTGGAAGGCTTTGAGGAACTTGTGTTTTGCACTGCTTCCTTTTCAGAACAGGCACTTTAGAACCAGCATGTCAGCGTTCATTTGGATTCTTGTCTCTTTATGGTCCTATTTTTTTTTTTTTTTTATTCCAAACTGAAACATAGAAAACAAAAGTACCAAGATAACCGTAACGATAATTACCAACCTTGAAGGCTCTCTGGCTCAGACACTGAGGGTGGAGCTGTACTGAATGTTGCCACGACAATAGAAATAGTCCATTCTTGAGAGAATGTAAGTTGATAACATCAATAATAGTGACAATCTCTCGGTTCTTTCATTTAAAACATATAGCTGTAAGTCCAGTTTGACAATGCCAGAATATCACTCTTTGAGATTGGATCAGTTTTGGCCTTGGATTAGTTTTCTTGTTTGGAGTGAAGGAATGATCTTAATTATGTTTCATAGCCTTACAAAAACATCTGGTTGAATAAAATGAAGTAGACTCACACGCTTATTTTTATAAATCATGTTGCACTCATTTCAAAAGTGCTCAAACTGCCGGCCTAACAGGTTGCTTAATGAGCCTTTGCTGATCACCTACTTACAGTACAATTTGGTGTATTTAGAAGAAATTGGCCATCTGTAAGGGGAATGGTTAAGTAGGATAAGGACAAGACTAGTGTATAACAGGCAAACTGCAGTGCAATAACTGCCAAAAAGCCTTGAATCAACACAAGAACAATAACACACAGCTGTCTGTCAGCAAGGAAAAACAAAGGATGTGACGTCTACGACAACGTGCTTCTTGAACTCTGTATGCTTCATTTAGTCTTAATTGTAACTAATCAAGAACTATTAATATTTCATCAGTATCAGGGCACATTACTTTTTCCAACTAGGTGCTTTACATCATTGATGCTATATAGACAGAAATAGGAACTACATAAATGAATTGAGCTATAGGTTGAATAATCAGAAGCACTTTCAAGTAACACAGTTATCTCATCAGGGTTGTTTGACTCCACCCATTAATCACTTTATGCATGAAGAAACACTCCTATAAATTAAGTATAAGTCATGCACATTCTTTAAATGCATCTGATTGGGTCATTCTAAAGAAATGTATGTATGTACTAAGAAAATGCAACTATTTTAGTTTTAGGAGAAACAGTGGTTGCAGCTTTCACAGATATGAAATTATATCTCAAGTTTAAATGGCAGAAGTGCATTACAACACATTTATGCAAAGTAAGATGAGAGTTACAGTGCAGAACACATAATTACTGTATAATTGTGTCATAGAAAGGAAGTGGCACAGCAGTACAAAGCTCTGTGACTTTTATTTTTTTTTAAGTGTTGTGCCAAAGAGGGTGTTATCCTTTAAAAACAGAGTAAGATAAACCATGTTAATGCAGCTGCTGCTTGGATTTATATCACTGTTTATTGGAAAAAAAATATCTAAGGATTTAACTACTTATTATATCAGCCATCAGAGTCATTTAAGGGCAAATGTTTTTTGAAATCGGATCATTCTCAATGTGGGTGAAAGAGAGAGAAAATAAATCGAAAGAGAGGCAGAGAAATTGGAGATGATGGAATAAAATAAGGAGGCTTATAAAAGTTAAAAAAAAAAACAGAGAGTGAAGAGGAGCAGCAGAGGGAGGATGTAGAATCCAGGATGTGTCAAAGAAGCGGTGGAGAGAAAATGTTACAGTGTAACCTGAAAAGAAAAAAAAAAAAAACTGACTCAGTTCCCCAGGGGGGAAGGCAAAAGGGGGACAGCTCACCAGAAGGGGTGACAAAGACATGGCCCTCAGATCACAGAGTCTCAAAGGAGAAGTCCATACAGAATGATTAAACATGTGCCACATTTTTTTCGTATAATTAAAGCTTTTAACATCAAATTTTGTCCCCCGGGTCCTGTGATGGCTACTCTGTTATGCAAGAAATGACAAGCTCTAAAACTCCTTTTTTTTTTTTTTTTTTCCTCCTCACAGTTACATGTTCACAGTTAAATGTCACTTTTTCTGGCAGGTTTTAGAAACTCCATTGTATGACTAGAAGTTTTGTGCAGGTTCACCTATCAGTCCATGTTCAATGCTGGGGCATGTTTTGGTTTTTTTTTGTGTCATTTTTTGCAGCATGTCTAGCGGGACGGACAGGGTGTGTGTGCTGCGGGGACTCTGCTGTCAACCCTTTGCCCTCCTCTGTTCTGCACCGCCTGCACTGGAGGAATAATTGGCACATTAAATTATTTAAAAACAGCCAGGGCACATTATCATAAATATTCACTTGACGTTCTGCTTAGATCAACAGTCAGAACCCAGGTCTCTGAGTGTGACTTCATGACATCTCCAACGTGTGTGTGTGTGTGTGGGTGTGTGCACGAATGTGTGTGTGTGTGTATGCATTTTAAGCGCCCGAGGGCTGATTGATCGACACTATTTACAAACAAAACGTCCTCCCGTCAGTCAATTTAACTGAATGCAGACAGCATCAAAATGTCAGGCTCATGCATGGAGAGAGCCGTGCTCATGAGTGTCCATATCCGCAGTGGGCATGGAAATGTCAGCCACACTTTGCTGCAAACACTCACTCATGAACATACACAGCACACACGACAGCCCCGTGCCAGTCCTCCATTGTAACCATTAACGAACCTGTTCCTGTTCTCGCCTGAGACAAGACAATAACGACATGCTTAGAAAGCAGAGCTGCTGGTAACAGTTCTATTAGCATCCCTAAATGCTGTTTGACCAAAGACACAGAGACCTCCGTCGACCTCAGTCTGACTACACCTCTGCTTACAGAGACAGCGGCAGCCATTGTGCACTGAATACCAAATGTAGTGTGTGTGTGTGTGTGAGTGTGAGTGTTTGTGAGCACAGTTACATTTCATCCCGATTATCATTGTGAATGGCAGGCTGGGCTAAAGTGCATTTTCTTAACTTAAAAAAGATCCAGAACAAAGGACTGATCCAACCAACCATGTGTGTGTGCATTTGAGTGTATGTATGTGTGTGTTATTGTCTGTGGACAGCTGAGAACAATACAACTTATCTAAGAGTAGAAATACTTGGCTTCCATTCCACACATACAGTAAGTCCAAGGAGGAACTTTTCTATTTTGCATTTCATCCTAAAATACATATTAACAATGGCATGTGACTTTCACATGCGAGTCTCCTGTGTGTGTCTGCACTGGGCCATCAAAGTGGGACTTGGAATATCTGTGACCTTTTTTTTCCGATATACATTATGAATGTTTTTTGTTAGCCAGAAAACACTCAAGCGTTTCCACATTAAAAAGCACACACACATAGATGCATTCTTTTCAAAGCACAGTGAGGAAAATTGCCAACTAAAAAAACAAAAAAACAAAAAAACTTAGTTTGCAGCTCCTTCATGTTAAAAAAACATACTCACTATATTTTTCCTTCATTCTGTTCCTCTCTGTTGCTCTGTTCATTACTATTATATGCAATAAAATAAGCGTTTTTCAATGCAATGAATAAATTGTGCGGAGGCTACATCCTTGCATTTTACAGAAAAAAATAATGGATACACTTGAGTAGATTTGCATACACACGTAGTCTTGTTTGCATAACTTCAGAAGGAACTGAGGCCATTGTTATCCATCCATACATCCATCCATGCATCCATTCATCCATTCATCCTTCCATCCCATATTATCTCTGCTAAATCTTACTTTGTATAAAAAAAATGTAGAGGGAGGTAAGGAAATCAGGTTCTATTCTCTCAGGGATTTTTCTATGCGGTTATCAAGCAGTTAGACGGTGAATTGCACAGTTAGGTTGTGCTTTGAGACACGCCAGCAAGGAATAACCTGGGGAAATGACAGTCAGACAGTAATTACCAGTCTTCGATTGCAGTGGTGTTGAAAGCAGTTAGTGATGAAAAGCCAAGAAAGGAGAGCTGATAAAGGGAGGAAACGTGTCAATATAAATTCAGCTAAAATGTAGAGAAACAGCTGAAAATAGGCCTGATGGTTTCAAAACATATTGACAGGAGGATGAAAGCCCCCTAAAAATTTTCTCTGAACCAGATCCCACCTGAAAACATGTTGAGGAGGCCACAGTACCAAAGCTGTTCAGTATTCAAGATGTTACATGTGCTGTGACAGATTGCTCTCTGTCATAGCACAGAGGGGGAATGTCTTGCTTCCCAGTTCAAACTGGCCTCTGTGAAATCTTATCGGGCTCTGAGTGAAGGATAAAAATTGTCAGCCAGGATTGAGGGTGCAATTTGTATTAACACGCATTGCTAACACTGGAGGCCAAAGAGTAAACTGTGCAAAGAGAAAAGGCAACTTTGTAAATTGCACCAATCTTTAAGAGGCCTAATTGTAAGTCCATGGGCATTACTGTGTTGAAAGTGGGGTTGAATTTTAAAAAATGGGAAATTAGGAGTGAGCCAAGGATTAATGTGAGCACATGACCAGAATTTAAAGTGCCGAAATTTGGAAATACTCAAGAGAATGAACTTAACATCATCTTTATAAGGTCATTTCTAATGGCCATCATCGCTGTGCCAGGCACGCCTGATATGTGTCCTGTGCTGTGCATGGATGAAAATGTTTGTGCATCAGCGTGCACGTGTTGCTATACCTATTCCTACCAAATTATCACAGTGTCCAGTAGATCAACATTAGGATCTTAAAGAATGCATCAGGAAATGCGGCAATGCACCTGCAAAAGTTGGAAAAGAAACTGGCTGAGCTAAAAAATTCTATCAACACTTTGAACATAAACAAGTGTTCAAGCTCAAGCACAATGGAAAAGATAACTGACCCGCTCTGCTTCAACTATTTCAAACAGCTTTTCAGACATTCATACACTTGTAGTGGTGGTGTATAGAAAAGTACAGGTTTTGTTCAGCTTATCAAGTCTGTATGGAAGTTATTGTTTACTACACCACTCCAAAGGATTACTCGTATGGATATCCACAGCACCGTAGGTTCTCCTTTTCATTTAATGTGATTCCTGTAGCTATCCTAAGGCAATGAGAACATTTTTTTTTTCATCTGCAGCCTCCAGTCACATAATAGCAGAGTGTATTTGTGTAATTTTGCACGCCTCGTCCAGTGTGCACCTGCAATTTTAAGGTACATGTGCAATCCATATTTCATACAGTATTACATTGCTTTTACACAATTTGTGTCGCCTTACCTCTGCTATAGAAATGGATATCCACACACAGTGCATTACACGTGTCATCGAACTCCTGTATCCCCAACTGTTATTCACAGCTTTTATTTGTACAGCCATTGCCACATTTACATTCCTTTTAAAGGCAAATGACATTTTTGGATACATTCTGTTGGTCGTATGGGCTAAATTCTGTCTGTGAACTATGTTTGCACCATATGAGATCTTCTTTGTCATGTCTGTTATGTGACTATATATTCAGTGTTTGGTCATGCGTATAATGGAGAAGTAGCAGTTTCATTGCTGTGACTGTTCAGAAGCAAACGGGGTCACTATTTAAATCATTTTCACTTCTACTGCAGCAGAAATGTGTAAAATCCAGGCAGTGTTTGGTTTCATTTCTCTATTTAAAGTAACAAAACAAAGCAATGGGCCTTACTAATGCTAAAAAAGAAATAAAATTAAATAAACTTGGGGGGTGGGGCTTGGGTAATTGTCAGTTTATGCAATAATTTAAACATATAAATCAGGCTATTTTAATCCTTGCAGTGTGACTGTGCCGGTGAAAAACACATGTCAAGTACTATTATGTTGAACTCAGCCAGTGAGATGGTTTATCTGTTTTTGATTTTGGGTTTTTCACTCTGGCTATGTGTGGGCACACGTTCATCTGCATGTGTGTTTTTGCATGTGCTTGTGGGTGTCATACATAACTGACTGCTGATCTGTTTGTGTGTTGTGTGAGAGTGGTTAGCAGAGTCGGACAAACCATTAGTTCTGTGCAGCGGCTGTGTGAGTCTTTGTGTGTTTGAATTTTGGAGGAAAGAAAATCATTAGGCTGTTAAACTCACTATGTGTGTGTGTGTATGTGTGTTTGTGTTTGTGTCAGTGGTGGTTGAACCCATTAACTGAATAAATCATCCAGTGTGATTGTGGTGTCAAATGGGCTTTCTGAAACACTTCTGCTTTGCCCAGCAGCCCCTGTCCTTCTTTATAAAGTCAAGATACATACAGTTTATGAGACCCAAAACTGGCAGCAATCGCTAATTATTGATCAGTTGGAAATGTGAAATCAGTCTTCATAAATCTGTATGATTGCTGATGTGCAAAAAAAAACCAAACAGATGCTAGCCAATAAGCAACTTAAATCCCATATGCTGTTGTCACATGATGTTAGTAAAGTTGCTGTAAACATTTTTCAACATCTGGCAACAGAACAGGAGTGTCACTGGGCAAAACTATTGAAATGTATGTAAGCAAGAAATTACATCCTTCATTGTTGTACAATTGTTCTGCAACTGACCCTTTTTTTAAATACATCTAAACCAGACAAGAAAGAAAAACAACTGTAGAACATCTGTAGAACAACACATGTACTCAAAAGTCAGAGATTTCACTGGGGTACAAAACTTTGTTCATACCGTTTAGGGAACCTGCTGCTTAACAAATCTTACTCATTCAAGTTTGTCAAAGCAGATGGTGGTTTATGTTTTTAATAAGAGCCCCGGTAAAATTTCCCCCCACCTCATCCCTCCCACTCTCGTCTTGGCTCATGTGCAGCTGCCTTTTAGCGAGCCTGCGGCTGCTAGAAGTTTCCGGGTTTTACTTTAGAGAAAAGGGCACTTATGTGTATGGGTGTGTTAATGTGTGTGTGTGTGTGCGCATGTGGTTGGGTACCACTGGGGGGAAATTTCAAGATGATTTCCACCAGATTTGCCCTTTTTGACTTAAGTAGGAAGAATTGTATTTGGAGGCGATGCTGATGGTTGCCAAAGACTGTCTGGGTACCATGAAGAGGTTCACTGACTCAGTCTCACCCCATTTGGTTGAATTGGATTAGACTGATTTTTGCCGCTTCAGTGACAACATAATTTATATTTATGACTTGACATCTGCCCTCATCAAGTCCAGTGATGTGTGGGGTTTACAGATTAATGCCAGGGGTAGATACTACAAGCTAATATAAAGAAAGTAAACAGGTGAAGGCTAAGATGACCCTCACATTAGGCCCTTTGTGTGCTTGGTCCTCCATAAATGAATCCTGCTATTCATGTATTTACCCCCATCTCTTTTTACTATTTATTCTAATGCATTTAACACTCTGTTATTGTACTCTGAATTAATTTGCAGATTGATTGATGATTGTGTTTGTGCTCCCACAAAAGGATGTTACTGTCATACTTTGTTCAGTGTAGCGTAGTCATTATGAAATAGAATAAAACTAATCAAATCGACATGACAAAGAGCTCACTGAACTGAAAACAACTGACAGCAAATCACCTCAAAGTGGTAAATGTCAAGGACTGGCTAAGAATATATTGCGATACACACTAAAGCTCCTCCATTAGTTCTTTTCTGGTGTTAAATGCTGAGAAAAAAAGGTAATAATAAATACAATGAGCAATCAAAGAGTCTAGAGCAAAAATCATAACTGATCTTTGATTGATACTGTCATGGCAGAAGAATTCCTTATTTCAATATACAGTCATTGCACCAGTTTTCCCTTCTATACTAACTTTACTTGTCCTAAATCACTAACAATTGTAGACATATTGTAAAAAATGATGACCAATATGGAAAGTTGCTTCCACTGTCTGCATGATAAATTATCACTGTCATGACTTTTACATAACAAAATATTTAGCTTCTCAAAAGACTTTTGCACACCTCACTCTGCTTCATGAGACACATAGGTTGTGTTTGCGAAAATGGCAAAAAAAATATGGTGTAAGCTTCAGCGATAAGTTGTTCGTTAAAATGGAAAGGAGAGTTTCAAACTGCAGACACTGGATTAGAAGCCCACGTGTGCTTTGAGGATTTCACTGAAGGACACTCCCAAACGCTGTTTTCTACTGAATTTTCTGAAGTTTTTCCCTTAATAAACTATGATTTAGATCTTCAAACTGTAAAGATGAAAAGAAACAAACAACCACAGTATTATTTTGCTCAAACATGGAGACCTCACTGTCAGTACTTTTCTTTTTTTTTTTTTTTGAAGTTTAATAAGGTGGCGGTTCTGTTTTCTTCAACTTTTCTTTCAATACCCCTTTTGAAATTGCTTACAGGAATCCCAGCACAGCTCTGCTCTCAAATCATGCTGGTTCCTTTCGGCAAGACATCAGGGCGGTTAAAGTTTCCTGGTTTCATTCTTATTAACAACTCAGTTCAGGGATCCTTTCACACAGAACTTCATCACCACACAAGGTCACACACACACACACACAGAAGCACAGAGAAACACACACAGAACTATCTGCCAAGATATACTTCCTGGTGGAGGTTCAATGCCATCGATGAGTTTGGCACTGAGACTAGACCCTGCTGCCCACTGGCTCTCACAAACATACACACACTCACACACACACACACTAGCCTCCCATCATTTCTCTTTTTGTCCGACTATAGTGAAAAGCCCGTCTGTCTCCATGCAGAGGTGGAAATATACGTATGGGGGAGGGATGGGAATAGGTAGAAAGACCTAGAGTGCATTGGGGAAAGTGTGAATGAAGCAGAAGGGAAATATGATTTAGATAAAATGCAGCAGTGACATAAGGGTGTTTGGCAATTCTTCTAGCTATCCTGAAGACCCCTTGAGAGAGCAGAGAGACAAGGAGAGAGGCAGAGAAAGCGAAACTAGGGTAAGCTTAGGAGAAGCATTGCCTCCTGTTTACCTGGCTGATACTTTCCCCTGGATTTCCCCCAGGAAAGATACTGACAAGGAAAAACTGGAGGTTCAGTGTTTACCTTGGGCAAGACCAAGATAGAAGTTGACAATGGAGAGAATCAGGAAAGTATTTAATCACAGAACGACGGAATCTGCAGCTGTGGGGGATGGATCCGTGTGAGCGCTTGTCAGAAGGCAGGCTTATGAATTCAAACTCTGTGGGGAAATAAGAGCGATGAGGTGGCTGTTGTGCCACAGGCAGGACCACATGGAAATATACCAGTATGATGATAGCGCATGTGTCACTGCTGCAGATTTCATAAAACAGCACATAGTAGAAAACAATGGGACAATACCAAAGGATGTGAGGCAGCTTGAGTCTGGTTTGTTTTGTACAGTGTGGCTGTGGATGGATGGAGTGGGTTTGTGCTGGCAGGTATTTTGGCTCTTTTGATTCGGCTCTGCGCCAGTTATTAATCAATCAAACAGGCTTTTATTAGAGCAGCCCCACAGTGCAATGTCAGTAAAAACACTCTTATGAGATTTTGTAAAATAATCTGGCAGGCAACTTGTCTTTTACTTTACAAATAAAATGTCAAGTGGTTTGACTTCTTATTTTGCTGTTCAGCTAACATACTGTTTACTGGCTAGTTTAAAGGAAATTAATTTAGTTTAATTAATTCAAAGTTTATCAGTTTAATTTTAATTAAAACCAAATTAGATACTGAAAAAAGAAAATACTTACTCTAAATGTATGGACCCATAAAATGAATAATAAATAATTTGCTTCATTAATATTCAGTTTTCTATCAAGTTGAATTATAATGAAATTACTTCTCCTATCACTAATATTTCCATTTTGTGTTTATCTTTTTGCTTTGGCAGGATGATTCCATCCAGTAGCAATGACTTCCTGGTTCGGGACCTCGCCGCGGGACGCAGCTACGATCTCTGTGTCCTGGCTGTGTTTGATGATGTCGTCACATCGCTGACTGCAACCCGTCCTTTGGGCTGTCTGTCGTTCACCACAGACACTGAGTTCAGCCAGTGTCAAGCACTGCACAGTCACTTCCTGGGCGGAACGATGATCATCATCATTGGAGGGATTATTGTTGCCTCCGTTCTGGTTTTTATTATCATCTTAATGATACGATACAAAGTTTACAGCAACCAAGGGGCCGGCCACGGGAAAGCAGCCATTGCGGCAACTGCGGCAAGACCGCAGAGCAACGGACAAGGAGGGAGCGGACAGGTCCAAGTCCTCCCTCGCTCTGCCTCAAAAATGCCCGACAGTCAGGACGACCAAGTGCTATCGCCGTCCAGGGCCATGTCGCCTAGCAACACTCTGAGAGACACTGTGGCATTGGTCGAGGAGGAGAGCAGTGGACGGAGCATAATGACAAGGACTGACTCCTCGGCCAATGAGGAGTTGCTCTCGCCAACCAAGGCCCGTTTCTCCTCCAGGGTCGCCATTGAGATGAAAAGCAGACCGCCATCTGTCGCCAAAGAGCCCACCTCCCCCAAGGAACTGGCAGGTAGTAGAGAAAGAGAGAGAGAGAGAGAGAGAGAGAGAGAGAGAGAGAGAGAGAGAGAGAAGGGAAGGAGGAAAAGGGAGGAAGTAAACAAGGAGGGAGCTATTTAGAGTGATGGAAAGAAAGATTAAAATAAGTTGACAGAGAAAGAGATTGAGGGGAGATACAAGAAAAAACAAACAGGAGGAGACGGAGGATGAGAAGCAGACAATGTGCAATTGAAGGTGTGAAATTGAGCAAGACAATAACAGAAAGTGGAAAAGTGAAAAACCGAGTAAGTCTGAACGAGAGGATGAATACTGAGAAGAGAGTGGGTGAGACAGAGGGCGTCTGCAGAGCTGAAGGAGTATCTGAGGGTGTAGTTAGCTCTCCTCTCTCATTCTGAAAATAAAGGCCGTTTATTTATTTATCATCACATTAATCAAAAAAAAAAAAACAGTTTGTACTCTACAGTGTAGTGAAATTAACCTGCAACCTCACATTGACGATGCTCATTGATTCCCGTTCTCTTCTCCTGAAAATTTCCAGGATTAAATTCCAAACAGAACAAGGCAGAAACTTTTGGCTTTAAAAGTGCTAAGAAGTGTCAGACACTTAAGGGTATTTGGGGGTTTTATTTGCCAAAGTGAGATGTTCCTGATGCCCTGAGCTTGTTGGCTTTATTTCAACAGACTGTGTCAGCAGGGAGGGAAATCTTTGTGGATTGATGTTTAAGGTTAGAGGGAATTAGCGGTACAGGTGGGATCACCCAGTGCACCACAGCTAACATTACTCAGGTTAGCTTTCCTTGTGTATTGACCATTCTGCTATGCCCTTTTAAAGCCTAAGCACACTGAATGGGCTTTACTGCTATTAGGAATGACATGAGTAGAAGGGTAGAAAATGAAAGAAGAAAGTTAGTTCAGCACAAAAAGAAAGAGTGTTGTAAGTTGGCTGAAATGTAATACCAGACGATGAAGCTCAATAATCTTAATTTCCCCTTAAAAAAAAAAAAAAGGAAAAGAAAAAAAACCTATAAAAGTCTCTTGAGGATTCGAAAATTTGCACATCTGTCTGTCTTCGTTGGTAGAAGAAACAGTTGTTACATGATGAAAGACCCTGTAAAGTCTTTGAAGGGCTTAAAAAGCATAAATAAGAGCTTAAAAAAGCATTACACTTTGGTTCAAATGTGCCTGTTATGTAATATTACACTTTTATTAACCACAATACATTCTGACCCTTAGTAAACCTGTAGGTACAAATGTTCATATAACTTCCTATGCTCACAGTTTAGATTTAAGGCCAGCATGCTCTCTTTATAAATCCAAGCAACTTGTTTTAAATTCAGCCAGAGTGTAATAAAATGCCTCCAAATGAAACAAGACGGAATCCGGCAAATATATAATTTAAAATATCCTATGAATTATGCACAAGACAACTGATGCAGTCACAGCTATTATTAATCCATACGCTGTGGTTTAAGAAGAAACTGCAAGAAGACAAGTGTGTGGAAGTGGAAAAAATCAGCACAGCCACTAAAAGCTCTGCATTTGAAGTAAAAGATATACAAGTAATAAAGCTTTAAAGAAGATTTTTTTTAATGTTTTATTATGAAAGAAGGTCCACACAAAAGAAGGCAGGATGACTTTGGATGGAGTCGCAAAGATCTGTGATAAAAACCTGCCACTCTGACGCCTAGAAATGAGAAAGTCTGTGCTGTTACCAAAAAGACAGACTTCAGTTGAGCAGTCTGAGCCCAATATGCTGCACTGAAACTGCTTCATTTTCACCATCAGAATTATTGATACTAAATGAGTACTAATTTATCTTATGTCTTTCTTTGTCTGCTCATGTAAGACTTCTTATGCCGGCTTAGATAAAGTATATTAAGTTTCTGCAGTATTCACCTCTGACAGAGAAAAGCTGCAGGACAGTTAGCAAAAACAGAGAGATACACTGTCTGTACTCTTTACAGAAACACATTTCTCAAATAAAATGCAACAACTATTTAAGATTGTCATTCTGCATTTAAAAATGCATGCAAAAAGCATGATGCTATAAGCCCAATTCTGTATGATTATAATATTATGATATACCTTTTGCTTACCATGCAAGGCACTGATGGAAAATTGCCTTTATGTAACTCAGTCATTGCCAGCAAAGGCTATTAGATAGGACCTACTTTTTATGTAATCAGGCCCTGCTTCTCTCAGTTCAAGCTGTTCAAGTGACTTGCACATGCTCACAAAGGCTGCCTGAGATGCTCAATAGTGCTATCATAGTGGGAATCCACAAGAGCATGTGAATTTTTCTTTGCGGGTAGATTTTCTCCGTGTTAAGCCCACTCCAGTGCTCTTCCCCTTTAACACTAATCCACTCAGGAAATTAGGATTTCATTAGGACGAATAAACGGAGAAACCATTTCACATGAGTGGCTCAAACAGCTGAGTCGAAATTCTTTATCAGCGGCTGATATGTCATTCAATTGGTCTCCCTGAATGGCCTGAAATGAGGTGTCATTGAGCCTCGCGTTGATAGCAGGGAGTAGACGGGAGATCTGTGTAAAGCGCAGCAGCTTAGCCGGCAAGTTCAGGGAAAGTTTTCACCTTCAGAAACTCCAGCGGATAAGTGGTCAGTATGACATTTAAAAAAAAAAAAAAAAGCTCAATGTTCTGGACACATGCTCACATCATGCCCCATAGCTATTGCATGAAAGAAGATTTGCAGAGATTTCCAATGGTGTGGAGTGCATCATTAACTAACAGAGCAGCTAAGATATGAAGACAGGAAAACAAGCTGTTTCCCAGTTGTTGTTTTTTTTCACCTCTGAATGAGGAGAAGTTTTCGTGCACATGTGATTCAGCGAGTTCTCTGAGAGGTTGATGTCCAAATTGGGGTTTGAAAGCTGAGGAGTCGATGGGTGCTCATTACGGCTTCAACAGGCTAGAATTTTTGCAAACTAGGATCAAGAACTTTTTCTTTGTTGTAGCACTGAGATGCCACCGTGTGCACTAACTCCAGCATTTCCCCAATGGGCCTAATTAACAACTCTAACCTCATCTCAACCTTCAATGACTGAAGCGTGTCAGTCATGGGAGCTTTTTGAAAAGGAAAAAAAAAAGGCATCCCAGACTACAACGAGACAGACAAACAAGACAATTATAAGAGTTTTTATTTCGACACTTCACCTAAGGAGGGGAAAAAAGTTACCGCTGGCCTTTGTGTTCTTTGTTTCCTCTCTTTGATTCCAGGATCGCTGGCACTATGAGGGCAACCTGCAATGAGGGATAATGCTCGTGTGTTTGTACAAAGACTGCTGGGGTTTGTCAGGGTGTAGCTGTGTCTGTGATGTGTTTCACTGGTTGCTGCATTGCAGTGAAAGGCAACATTGATCTGATCAGAGAGAGCCGCAGTGAGTTAGAGTGCCTGAGGAACAGAGCGACTGACAGATGCACAGAGAGACCCCATTAAAGGCCCACGGTTGTCAAAAGTGTAACCCAACATGAAAAAACAGGAACATTGCGGGTGAAATGTTCCTATTGTTTATTTGCTTTTCATAGACTCGTGCTCATTGGAAGAATGGAAACAGAATTTTGGATTTTAATATCTTATTTTTAACTTTATTTAATTCAAAAAATGTTTTTTGGATTTTATGCTTTCGAGGGAATATAGGTCCCCTTTAAAGTTGCATGAGATAAATTGAAAATTTGCTGCATTTAGTCCAAATTTTGAAGTCTATCATAATGAGAGACTTATACGTAACAAGATATTGCTTTCTGTAATTATTCCTACTGGTGCAAAAGTGATTGCCTCCCCATTAATGCAAGAAAGAGGAGGAAAAATCCACTTTCCTTACTTTATTGCTGAACCGAACCTAAATTTTTTAAGCATTTTAAGTTAGACAAATCAAGTACAGTTCCTCTAGAGTTCAACTCTATTTAGTACAAAATTCTGTGTTTATGTTTCTACTGTACCCTTCTGCCGTAGCTCAGCAAAGAGAAAACTGTCCACATAAGCACAAAGACTGGAACTAAAAAGAAAAAAGCCTTGGAAGATGCATACTTAAACTTCTGCTGAACCTTTTGTGCAGTTTTTGCACAGGAGGAAGACTGTGATGCCCCTCCCCCATACTCCACAGTGTGGAGTGTCACATTAGGAAGGAGTCATGCAGGCGTGAATACAGCCACCAACAACTTGTACCTTCGGGCATGATTAAGTATTATTAAAAAGATCAAAACCCATCCCTTAATTAAAAATAAATAAATTAAAAAGATAAGCATAAGAGAACATTTTGTCACTCACGGTGTCGCTTTGGAGCTTGAGATCTAGCTCTTGACAGGATGTTGCATGAGAGTTCAGAGTCAGAAGTAGCTCTTTAACCTGAATACCAAGTGGGGAATTTCCTACCAGGATTAGCAGTAATTATATGCTTGACACAAACATATTGTGGTTATGTAAAGCAAAGTGCTACTAGTTTAAGAACTGCCAAACGAACATTAAGTCTAAGTGCGTGTGTAATGTTTTAATTAGACTAAAATCTCTCCACACAGTCACATCGTAGGGTCCCTCCAGGTAAATCATTTGTTTTAAGGGTCTGAGAAGTGCATTCAGGCTAATTTGAGGGCAAGTCGATATATTGTTCTCACAGTGCCACAAAGCATGTGTTTGCCTGTGTGTTCAGGGTCAGCTTCCCAGTCCCCGATGCTCTCTGCATGCTTGTGTGTGATGTTATGTGCAAGGTTTAACATCCCTGAGCCGGTGCAAAAAAAAAAAATCCCCCAAGGTTATAGGGCCAGACGGAGAAGAAGTGGTGGATAACACAAGGATGTGTGCAACCTTGTGTTAAGTGCAAGTGTGTGTTCCCCCCCCCGTGGCCCTGCCGTGACCCTGTAGCCTGTCCGTCCTCCGCGCATTTTAATCTATCATCACTCCTTTCGGTGTCACCCCGTATGCCTGGCCTCATTCTTCAACGTCGTCTGTCTTTCTGAATTCATCTCTCAGGATCTCCCTCAACTGCCCCCCCCCCCACCACATCCCACCCTCATCCCACCCCCGCTGTGTTTCTTGAGCCCTCTCTGTCACGTTCTCTCGTCTTTCGTGTTTTTTGCTAGCTTTCCGACTGCCCTGACAGTTTCTGACCCCCCCCCCCACCCCCTCCACCCCCCTACCCCTCATTTTTAGTGCTGCTTTGCTCCATCTCCGTGTCAGTGTTTCTCACTGTTTCTCATTGTTTCTCTCTCCGTGTCTCTCTCGTTCTTCTCGCTGTTTCTGACTGTGCTCGCTTTCCTCCATCTCCGCTCTTCCTTCTCTCTGTCTCTCGGATGCCTCCAGCAGCAGACGTCAGGCGGCCTCATAGTGTCGAATGGAGAGACTTTAAGATCTGAGGGTCTCTTGGCCTCACAAAGAGAGCGCTCCAACACTACACACAGAGAGTAATGACTGGCATTTGAAACTTGAGCTCTCCCCGGATTTGTTTTCCGACAGTTTCCTCCCTTCTGCTACTCCCGTGCCTGCCCCGACTGCAGCCTCCATCCCATGTAGCATGCTGCCATCTATCCCTTCCCTTTGAATGCTTCTTGTTGTTGTTTTTTGTCTCGGTTAGTTCACACACAACAAAAAAACATAAACTGTTACTCTCCTGTAGTGGTGCTGAAGGTCTGAGGTACCCATCCTTAAAAATCCCTGCCTCCACCCCAATGCACTTCTTTTTCAGTGCAATTTCTCTTTGCTAGGAACAACTTTACATTATTAAGGTCAAGGCGGGTATCTTAAAATGGTAAATGGACTGCTCTATAAAACCGGCCTCTCATTCACACAACACTCTCAAACTGCCATGCAAAGCATCGGCAACATGCCAGTGTCTTTCCCAAAGACACTTTGACACATTGACAGGAAAAGCAAAGAGTTGAACAACCAACCCAGAGATTTGTGAATGACCCATTCTGCCGCCTGAGTCAGCCAGCAGACTTCCACATCTGAGCAAATTAAACCTCCCCTCTATTACAAAATTATCTGCATGCTCAGATACCACTAGAGGAAATGACTTTTTATGTAATGTTGGAGAGCTGATCCTTTGATTCATTTCCTTTCTTTTCATCGCTAATTTTCTGTGTCTCTCACTGGTCTTGGAAACTTTTCCTCTCTTTTTGCTTCTTTTTTTTCCCCATCTCTTTTGATAATCCGCATATTTTGGGAATTGGAACATTTTCTTGTTGATGACATCTATCCTTGCATCATTTCCTTCTCACCTCTTTCCTCAATCCCTGGTCTTATTTCTGCAAGAACATCACTTTTTTCTTCTAATGCTCTGTTCGCACATATTGTTTATTTTTAGTTCCTTAATAACGCTCCTTTTCCATTCTGTTTCCAATTAATACCACCTCTGTCTGTGCAGTCATTTTTTTATTTCTTATACCCATCCATCCATCTCCTTACCGCTCACTCTGCATTATCATTTTCCTCTGTCTCTCTCTCCTCCCATCTCCTTCATCCATCTGCACGGTCCCAAGAATGATGGAAGAGAAGCGCGGGGGGGGGGGGGGGGGGGGGGGGGGGGCAGGGGGGGGAGAAGACGGGGGGGTTTGGGAGTGCGTGGGATTGTTTAAAAAAAAAGGAAAAAAGAAGACGGGGGTGAATTGTA
>JAQMCX010000054.1:108473-126024 GCA_029814765.1 Acanthurus leucopareius | reverse complement strand
CACACGCCAAACCACTTTGGCCGAGCACAACAATGGCAGGTATGGGCCGCTGGAAACTCAGGAAACCGATTCGCGGCTGTAAATCCGGGCCATCGGACCGTTCGTAGTGCATTTTTACCGATCCAGGGATCCATCGACCGATGCGCTTGGATCTCATACGTCACAGACCGACAACCGATTCAAATCGGTTTATCTTTACACCACTAGAAAGAGAACATTCTATCCAGTTGACTGCAGGTTTATGTTGTTGGGCAGGAGAAAAAGCCAGGAATATTAAAATCTATGGTTTACAAATGAGCACAAGACTCGTAAAATTTATGTCCATAACAGCGTGTAATATGAACACTGACCCTACAATTTTTGTCATTCAGGTTCTTACTGTGTCCAGTTCTGTGCCTCCTAAAGTCTCTGCAGCTTTGTCAGCTGCTGAAGAGGCTAGATGTTCCCTGCAGGACCTGGTGCAGAAGGAGCAATTTATCTCCATCAAACTGAAACAGGTAGGCACTTCCTCAGACAGTAAGGAGGGAAAAAAAAAATAACAGTCTTTAAGAGTCTTTCATAAAATTTGGTGAGTGAAACGTTTGCTAGTATAGTTGGTAATTGAACTTAAGCACCACCGAAAGTGGATGATTATCACATTAGGTTGTGATTTATGTATAAATATACCGCCTAAAATTTATACTGTAATTTCCGGACTATAAGTCGCTACTTTTTTCACACGCTTTGAACCCTGCGGCTTATACAAGGATGCGGCTAATTTATGGCTTTTTACAGGCTAAAGAGCTTCATGTCACCAATACACTCAGCCTTGTCACATCAGACCAATGGAACTACCGAACAGGTCACAGTTGACCAATGGAACTGTTCGAATTAAATCAAATGCACTTACACTAAATTCTTCAGATCAGTCATTTTGCGCTTCATGCACATGCCCTCATCATGGATAGCGATCAATGACTTTTCTGGTAGGCTACTGTGTTTTTAATTTTTTTAACCAGCTGTGTTACAGGCACTTTTCGGAAAAATACATTTATATAATTAAAAGCTAAAAAAATGCGGCCTATATATGTGCAAATTTTTTTTTCCTTTTAAATTTAGTGGATGCGGCTTATATTCAGGTGCCCTCAATAGTCCGAAAATTACGGTATGTACGTATGTTAGCTGTTGGTTAACTTCCATAGGCTTTCATGAGTTAAATAAGTAACTGAACAATAATGTCACAGAATTTGGACCTCAGTGTCTCTCTTTCCTCTTTTCTTTGTACTATGTTTGTATTTTCCTTCCATCATTATTCCTCCACCTGACTATGGACCTTAAAACACGCTTGTGCTTTTTGAGCCAAGGTGAGATAAACTGCAACACTAACTAATATGCGCTTTAGCTTGCAAAAGGGCTGCAAACACACACACATACGTACAAACACACACACATACATACATCAAAGGCAGAGATACGACATAAAACAAAAACACTGACTGAAAGCTGTGTGTAAAAATAGATTCCATATGAAAAAAACACCTCAACAAAGTGCCCTCAGCTGTGTTTCACAGTTAAAGGAGAATATAGGCCCATCTTTCATCATCATCTAATGATACTTTAGTCTTTCGATACTCTGGCTGCAGTTTTTTTTTTTTTTTTCATTCACATAAAAAAAAGCTTTAATGGATCATTTGGTGCATTCTCAATTTTTCTGAGTTACGAGCTCATTGGCTCGTAGGTGCTGATATGAAATAAACAGATTTTAGTTTTTTGTATTTTTGTTTGCTTAATAGGATCTTTAAGAGGTGTTTTTTTTTTGTTTGTTTTTTCTTAAGATAAGAACTAATTTATTGGTTATTGAACTGTGAAATTGTGTTAAGCACAGACTGAACAATAGAGAGGGGAAAAACTAATATTTCAGATTGTGTTTTCAGTAAGTACCTGATAGTTAGTGATTGCTAAGGGGCCATGAACTGAAGGACACGGGTTCTTTGTTGAGTTGACAAGTATAAAACAATTTGATATAGTATAAAACTAAAACTTTTATCTCTGTCAGACTTGCATCCCAACTGGCACCACAGCTACCTAGCCTAACCCCTACAGCAGCCTACGCTAGGCTATGAGATATTTTATGTGCAGACATAGCTCAAAATAAAGCCCATTAGTTTTTATTTTGGGCCAAAAGAGACGAGGAAGAGCTATCAATAATTGAATTGGAATGAGGAGTGTAATCCCACTCCTTCCGTGGACCGCTGGCTGACCTTTCAGAGTGCCAGACGGCCAACATTTAAAAGCAGCTGAGCTACCGATATCCTTTCAATCTAACAGGCACGGGCTAATTTAGACTTGTATGTGCTTCTGAGCAGGTGTGTGTCTCTCATTTAATTACTATGATACTCCTTTGTTAAAACTAATACAATTGCCAAGAGAGGGTGTATCCATTTCACTCCAAGATCTAGAAAGTTTTAGAGGCTGAAACCAAGTAGCACCACCAAAACTTTTAAATGCCTTTCTGACTATCACTCAGGAAAGGCCAATATTACTGATTTATGCCTTTTTTTCTCTAGTGTGTAAGATGACATTGGCTTATTGAAAAGAAAGGCAAAACTGTGACTTCAGCTCTGTGACAGTGACTTGCAGAGTCTCTCCATTACAGTATTACTAAGACACTATTACGTCGGTGCCCTAAATGAGTAATACATTTACAGTAGTACATGACAAAATCTGCCACATTTACATTGAAATCTGTAGGTAGGTGATAAAAATCTGTACTGTCACCACTGAGATTTAACCCTGTCTTTACTTTCCTTTCTTTGTTTCAGCCATAAAAGTGAATAAAACTTGCTAGATGCTCCATGGACACCTTGATAATTAAAATGACAAATTAATCACATTGTCCCCTCCACCCTGACACTGTTTCCTGCCATTAAGTCCTCCCTGAAGTGCGGTGGTCATGCGATATTAAGAGCTTGTTATCCTGACTGAAAAATGTCCATCTTGTATAAAAAACAACTATGAAGAGTGTTAGGAGGCTAAATGTGCAAGAATTACATTTTTATGAAACTTTGAGCTGCTTTGATCCTTCCTGCTGTAGTCTCTGGTGGGAAAAACCTTTGAAAGAATAGTTTGACATTTTCTTGCCAAGAGTAAGATGAGAAGGGCAATTCCACTGGCATACTTTTTTAATGAAGGACTACAGCCAGAGGTCGTTTATCATAGCTTAGTTTAGCATAAGACTAGGAAACAAAAGTATTTGTCTTTGCATCTATAACTAGATGGAAGACCAGAAGTGGGCAAAGTGTAATTCATGTTAAATTTTCGCAAACATTGTATTTTCTAATTTAATATTCCTCGGAAATGCAACTGTTGCGCCTTTATAGCATCCAATTGATGCTCTGCAGCAGACAGATTTGTAGAAAGATGGATTTTTTTCCCCTCTTCAGTTTAACATCGCATGTGAACTGTAACATGGTCTTGTTTCACTTGATGTGACAGCTTCCATCTGTGGCCATTTGGCAGCATTTACGAGTCCCTCCCAGCAACCATTCAGCTTCTTCCTTTTACAAAGGCTAGAACGGGCACAGTGAGCAACACAGACTGTAGTTGTCATCACAGGCTTAATGTAGAGGAGATGCAGTGTGTGCGTGTTCATGTGTGCATGTTCATGTGTGCATGCTAAGACTTCAATTTAAGCAGGACGTCACATCTGGCAGCTGATGGGACATTGATGTAGCTCGACGTGGCCATGCATACATTACGGTATTTGAATAAAATACTCAAAGACACACAGACAAATTCACATACAGAAACATCTAAAAAAGACTGTGGTTTCTTTGACACATCACTGCTGGATCCTTCGCTCATTACACGGAGCGTTCCAGCTGTGTGATAGAGAAATTTAAAAGAAAAAAAAAATTACTGGACACATATGAAAGCGGGTAACTTTAAAAATGTGTGAGCACCCTGCTGTTATCTGACCTGTGGTGATCTAAGATGAGAGTCTTACAAGATCATGACAAGGTGAATGATGCCTGCGGGGAGAAGGAGGTGAGAGAAAAAACGTGAGGGAGCAAAAGGAAGGAAGGAAAAGCAAAGGAGGGAGGATGGGAAGTGGGGAGTGAAAACAAGGAGGGAGGGATAAATGGAGCAGGGACAGGCTTCACATGTGGGGGGATGTTAAAAGTGAGAATACCGGGGAAGAAATGTATAGAGTAGTTTACATAAAGGAGAGAATGAAGCAGGAGGAGGAGGGCTCGGCGATGTTACTAGAAATTAGCATAAACTAGCTTGATTGTCAGTTGACATGGTCTTCCTTTAAGTACAGATGCTTCTGTGATGATCCTACTGTGCCAACAGCGCTGTGATAGGAAGAAGAGCAGCGGGGGGGAAAGGCCATACAAAATAAGCAGCCAAGGGGAGGTAAAGGAGGAAGGGTAAAGACAAGGTTCAAAAAAAAAAAAGGGGGAGGAGAAGAGAAGATGTGATGATGACGGGTGAGAGTAAAGGAGGAGGAGTCAGTAAAAAGGCCAAGAAAGGGAACAGAGAGGAGAAGCAGGAGGAGAACAGCGAGTGGGATGTGTGTAGGATTACTCAGTGTGTATTGAGCTGCAGCTGCATTGTGCTATGAGGAGTCTTTGGTCCCTCAGAATGGTAGTATGAATAATAGATGACACAACATATACACGTTCACACAGCGCATGTTTATTTTTATACGAATTTATTAAATGACTCCTTCACCTCCTTTTAAATGGTCGGGGGAAAAAAAAAGAAAAGATCTTGAAAGCGAGGCACATGATGCTCTTAGCCGAACAAATACGTCAACAGACGAACGCAAAGCCAGCGAGGCAAAAGAGATTTCTACGTTAAGATCTTGCGACCTCTCATTGATATGTGTGCGTTTGTGGGGACCGGGCATGGGCTGATGCTTCTACGTGAATGAATGCGTGTGTGCGTGTATGTGTGTGTGTGCCAGTTATTCAGCAGATGCATTCATGTGTCAATCATGACTGAAAAAGTTGACATTTCTGTCAGTCGCCCACCCTGGAGAAAGCATCTGGAAAGCTGTGAATACTAAGTTACCCTGAAGTAGCATCAAAAAGCTAAAAAAAAAAAAAAGAGGCAGCTTTCTGGGCAGTGTTCAGCTCTAAAATGTGAGCACCGCTGGGATTTGTTCTGCTAAAGATCTTGCTCTCGGTGTTCCTGTGTGAGTTGGTGAAGGTCAGAGGCACCGCATATTCAGCTGTTTTAAAAGCCCTTCTATCAATTTGTGTATTTAAAAAAAAGTCTACAGCCCACCACACTTATCCCATCAAATTGACGGATTTCAGAATATGAATTTTAAAGCCAAACGCATGAACTCAAATAACACCCACTTTATGATATTACTTCAGTGTAGCAACGGTTTTACACTGAGCTCGGTATATTTGCACCATTTCTTGACAATGAAAACAACACTTACATGATGAAATGGTACTGAGTCTATTGGATGGTTTCGGTGGCTGTGAACCTTTTTCTTTTTTTTCATCAGAGCACATTTCTTCTATACATGCACATTCTGCAGCACTGAAAGTAATTTAAACTTCTGGTTCAAGACAGCAGGATAATCGTTAATTGGCGTTGAGAGCCTGCGATGCAAATGAGGGAGCAGCGATTATATTTATAACCATTTTAAAAATTAAACATGAAATTGGCTGACATTTAGTGATACACGGACCTGTAAAAGTCAATTGTGTTGCAACTCAGAGAGAGAGAGAGAGGGAGAGAACGGCGGCAGCGGGCTGCAGAAAGAGAAGCTATAATTGGATGCTGCAGATTTACCACTCAGCATTAGTTGATGTATTACATTCATATAAAAGTCTCTTCCTCTCTTTGCTTTCTGCCTTGGAAAAGCTTTACCTGCATCTCATCAGTGGCACAGAGCTGAGCTGTTTGATGCACAGTGCACCTTCAGGATACAGAAGCAAACACACACACACACACACAAAAAAGGAAAGAAACAAATGGGGTGGCACTTTTCAGCAGGTTACAAAATGCTACAGAAAATACCTTTAGCGATTTACATATAAATGGCTGCAGCTGTGTTTTCCCAATGTAAACTGTAAACTCTGTTCCAGGAATAAACATGGCCGTGGTTCTTACTGCTCTGTCTGCTGAACTTTGCAGCAGAAGCATGCAGGGCAGCACACAAGGTTCAGAATAGCAGCCTGCACTACTGCAGTGCACAGTGAAAATGCACTGACATCAATCCACAGCATTTTTTTTTTCACTTTAATAGGAAAAATATAACAATAAATAGTATAAAAAAGTACAGATATAATACTATAACAAAACACTGTCATGTAAAAAAAATACTGTAAAAGGAAATGGGGTAAATCTTATTGCAACATAGCATGATTTAACCCAGTTTACTTTATTCTAAGCAACATTACTCTCTTTTTTACATAATCACTTTTGAAAGTTTCACAATTACATCCAGGGCTTAACAAAAGCACTTCTGCCAAATGCAGGTAGACTTTGGCAGTGGCCTACAAACTGAGTGTTCAACTGACCACAAACCAGAAAGCCAACTCTGCTGCCCTGCATGAGGTCGGGCAGCGTGACACCAATCTGTTGGCTGCTCTGCAGCTCTCTGCCCCGGTTATGATGACTGGAGGCAGGACTGCCAACTGTCGCAAATGACCAGGAGACTCGTGCAATGGACACACCATCTCACACCACACGTTCATTTTCTCACCCAGTGAAGAAGTCGTTTAAAACTAATAACAGCACAAAAAAAGGATAGTTACTGCACACGGCTAGACAAGCTAGCAGCTCTTCTCTCTATCAGCAGGGTCTCTTGCTCCTCTTTTTGTACTCTGTGCATGCAGACAAGAGTGGGACTAAGTTGTTATGGTCATGGAGATGTTCTCTGTTGCTTCAAAACTTTCACACAATTTACAATAAAAGATTTTTCAGGTTAATAATAATGTTATTAGATAGATCTCCTGATGCTGGTTAGGTTTGCTCTCCTAATTTCTTTTTGGCCATGATGTAACTCTGGAAAACCACAAGTCACATTGGCTCGTTTGCAAATAAGTTAATGTCAAGCCCTGATTACATCCTAGGCTTTTCATATCTCATGATGCCTCACAAGTGACATATAATGTGTCACCTGTGAGGCACCCAGGAAATCGAGAGTGCAGCTTTCACACATCCATCGACTAACAGGGACCTTGAATGAACATCCCCCCATTTATCTCCCACTGCAGAAACTCATTTCCCCCTGCAGACAGGTGAGAAAATGGGACTGCTGTTGGATTATAATCTTGTGCAGGTTTAAGGGTTTAGCTTCAGAGCAGTCCTTGGTTTGTTATATTGGCGGCTTAAGACCAAAAATGCTGATGCAGTTTATTTGTTTTTGGAGTGAATGAGATGGTTTGATCCAAGAGTGTCGAATTTGTCTTTCGAGTGTCAGAACCCTGAAGTGCTCTGTAATGTCATTGGTTCGTTGGCAGATTCAAAGACAAAGCGATGTGTTTTTTGTTGCTGTTGAATGCTCAGTTCATCACAGTGTTACAGGGAAAGGTTGGGTGTGGTGTCCCACTTAAATGGGTTTATTTTGTAAAGAGCTTTTAAATGTTTATTGTGCATTAGATGTTAGGTTTGTCACCTTGTCACAGGTTTTCAGGGGATTACTTTTGGAAATCTGCTATATTTGTCACAAAAACCAGAATTGTTTTGTCTAAGTAGAGTACAGGTTGCACACTTAATGCATTACAAAATAACATCTTAAATAATAACTGTGGCTTGCGGCACCATACACAACAATATGAACTACATGTAATACAACATATTGCTTCTGTGCTACATATCTTTGGGAGTGAGATACAGTAATTTGTTTTAACTTTAATTGAAGCCAAAGTTATGTCTTTTTATCTCTTTCCAGACATTATTAGAATCATATCAAATCAAATCAAATCAAATCAAATCAAATCAAATCAAAAGAATCAAATAATCAATAGCATTTAATGAAATTAAAACATGTCAGATAAAGTTGTGCTTCACATTAATGTGTAGGGGTAGTCACAGAGTGCTTTCATGTCTATTTGTCAGTGTATTCGGTTGACATGTTGCAGTGTGTTGGAAAGGACTGACTGTGGTTTAATCACTTAGACCAATATTAGTCAAATTTGCAATGACAGGTCATGTCAAGAAGAAAACCTGTGTAAGTCTTTCTTCTCAAAACCTCTGATCTAGTTGAAGTGCAAAAAACAGAGCTGACAAGGTGTCGTAATATCACGATGTGTGCAGCACTGTGTGTGCCATATTAAAGGCTGAAGAACTGGGCGGGAAGGTGTAATGAACGATGGCTAATTAATTCTTCTGCAGTCAATCTACTAAGTAGGACCACTTCTCACCTTTAAAATATATCTTTTTGTGGACAAAACACTCACCGCTGTGCAAGCTTTGAAGAGCAGCGATTCCAGCTGCTGAGCCTTAATAGATTTCCCTACAAAGCCATTTGGACACTCACTGGCTATTCAGTCCAAAAATAACAGACTTGGTGAGGATGGGTTGATTCAGGCAGGACTTAAGATGTTTAAATACACCAATTACAGTGTTTGGAGAAAAACATAATCAATAAGTTCTGTTCTTATTTGCAGTCACGGTTTCCTTTGCAGTGTGTTGCAGCAGAAGTTGAGCCCTCTGGGTTTGTGTGAGCCCTCAAGATGGGCACTCACTATGCAGGCACAGTGGTCTTTTTGAAATCGATTAGCTGCTTGTGTTTTTTTCCCAAAAAACCTCAAAAAGCTCATGTTTGGTTAAAGATTACACAGGGCTGTGTTTACGTGCAGCATCTGCAGTGTGATATTTTTGAGACACTTTTTGCACAAAAAAATGCATATTTTTATGACAGTTGTTGTACTGCTGATTAATGTAAGACCGTAGTGTCATTCCTCTCATCAGCAACCAAGAGCCAACAATCATGTGTGCTTCTGGCCCAAGTTTGCATTTCCTGCTAATGACATTATCATTACTGTCTGTTTAATAGGCTTTTTTTCAATATCCAATTACTTACCATTGCCGCATATTCTTTTCTCAATAAATGTCACACAGCGTCAAGAGATTCTACCAACATGTTAGATTGAAGTACAAATAAATATCTTGTTGGTCATTTCTTTTAGATTGTGGAACTGCTGGCATTTTTATAATATTTTATCATTAACATTCAACTTTACTCTGCTTCTGCCAGCCACTCAATGAGCAATTTAAAGCCAGCAGCAGGTTTCCCTCAAGAGGACCACTTACAGTGACAGCTAATCATTTTAGCATGCACACATTACACTACTAATGAGGCCAACAGTGGCAGAGTTTCTGGCATCTAACAAGGAGGGCGGTGGGCCGACCAATTGTTTCCTTCACTTTTTTTTTTCATAGATCTTGTCGCCTACCAAGATTGTGTTTCTGAAATTATTTAAGCAGGTAACCCCACAGCATGGAAGTGCAGTTTTTAACTGGTGTTTTGATTCAGGGCTGATCCCCCGTGGACTCTGTGTTTTTAAAAACTATATCATTTGAAATGATTGTTTTACAAATTTAGTTCTGGTTTAATTCCAACCCTTATTAGTATTAACATCCACTCTAGACCACTGCATGAGGAAGCTGGAATTTATTCTGCTCCTGGGTCGACTGTCAATCACTGAAGTGGTCTTTTTAAAAAAATTTTCTAATAAAGAGTGGGATAAATTTGTCTTAATAACATGGCCTGTAGATGCATAATGATCAGAGTCGACCAGAAAGTAGCTGTCAGTCACGGCCATTCCTGTTGCATGTTAAGGTGGATGAAGTGCTCTTCATAATTTGAAGTGTAATCAGCTGCTGATTTGCTCTGGTCTGGTCCACAGAGATGCAACTGACTCTGGCTCTGTGGCCTTGTCTAGAAAATAATATCATACACACACTCAAACACACACACACACACACACAAACAAACACAGCACAAATGTTATCCAGACACCACATCACTTCCAGCAAAATACATGTTTTTGCCCAAGGCTGCCCATAGGGTATAGTAGCTGTAACTAACAAGTGTTGATAACCCCTTCTCTGCATCTGGACATATTGACATATTAATTTTTAATTTCATTCATTATCTTTTGCATATACTTTTTTTTTCCCCCATTTTTCATGTTAAAAACTGTATATTTTGGAGTTTATTTATATATTTATGCCTCAAACTTCTTCAGCTCTTCACCATGACGTACTCACACATTGATGGCAAATATTTTTTTAAGACAAAACACATAAACTCAAAGGTTTCTGACTGTAAATCACAATGAGAGAAAAGCTAATATCATTTCTTCTCTTTTTGTGTTTTTTTTTCTTTCAGATCCAGTGTTCAGGAAGAAAGCCACACGTCTGACATCAAGAAGATACAAAGAGATAGAAAAAAAATTTATAATAGCAGGGCATCGGCCAAAACGCAGCAATTTCCGTCTGCCACATCACTGCTATTATCAAACTTATGCTATCTGATAAAAGTCATTATCATCATTACTGTTGTCAGTGAATAAGTTTACAGGTGCCACAGGTTCCACAAACTGAAAATACTATCATGTGAAGAAAAATGCTGTATGGCTTTACCACCTGCATTATTGACAACTTTGAAATCATCGAGGACCTCTGAACATCCTCGTTACCACCATGCGGTGCATTTACGTGCACACAGATTGATTGATATAATCTCACATATTCTGTTTATAAAGATGTTACATCTTCATACGCGTCTGACAGATATCCCTTAATATATATCATCGGAGGAACACAAGGGATGTTGGAGCGTCTGTCTCATGATCTCATGCTTTGAGCCAGACACCATGCTGGTTATTGTAAATGGGATATGTGGCGCACAGGTTCCATCTCAGATATTTATCCGTCCATATGTGTGTGCACGTAAATGCATTTTACTTCCACTCCACAATCTCATCATCTTCATTATCATCATGATTGTTATGGATCCCTGCAGAGATGCAAGTTTGCTGGAGAGCAGATCAGACAGAGAACCTCAAACCTTTTTGACCCAAACATGAAGCAACACACCCAGAAAAAAAAAGAAAGAATACAAACGCTTTGTCTTCACTTTTCTCCTTCTGTGTTAACCCCTACTCTTCTTTTTTTTGGGCTTTATCTTTTGTATGTGTACATAAAGCAATTTCAAATCTTATAGTTTTGTACATGTAATTTTTATGGTGTGTGGAAATTTTCTAATAAAATAAAACAAAAATGGACGACCTTCTCCGAGACTGGTTGCATTGATTTTTTTTCTTTATTCTTGCAATCTTCATCTTCATCAGTTGTTACGCTTTTTAGTAATGATGTGCCAAAAAACATATAATTAACATGTTTTAAAACACCATGTAGATGTAATCAAAGTTAACAATTTTACAAATTTCTCACACATAGCTTAAAGGCAAATGAATTTATGTTTAAAAAGTGTTCATAACTGCAGCCAAGGTGTCTGCGGTGGGCAGACTTAAGACCTGATTAAACGGATAATTATAGAAATAATAGGCGAACTGTGAAAGTCTGTCACTGACAATCTGCAGTACTTTCTATGTATTTCATACACAATTTAACATGACTCGTCTGAGCTAATTTCTTTTTATTCAATCTAATGATAAATTTTGTTTTTTTGCCAGATGAGTTGGTGATGAATTATACTATATGCATTCTAGGTTTTTCATTTTTACTTTAAAGTGTTTGATAAATTACATAAATCAAAATGAAAAGACTGCCACAATGTGCAGATAAAAGCTAAGTACAAGAGATAATTACTGTCATATGTAAGAGCCTAGTTAAAGCTGCTACAGTAAAAATTATTTTTATACTAACAATAGATAAAGTGACAACAATGAAATCTTAAAGGGGTTCTTCTGACTCTGTGGTCCATCACTGCACCACAGAGCTTTAAAGCTTCCTTTAAGATCAGTTTGGGTTTGCTCTCACAGCTCTCATCAGGTGGTTTTCAGCCTCTGCAGGGAGCTTTTTTCTGCAAAAACAACTGTGATAAACCGACTGTACACTACCTGTTTAGCACCATGCTGCATACAGGCACAGTTAGAGACTAGCTGCAGCATAGTGGAGCATTTGGCAGCTAAAGAGCCTGATATTCCCCTCAGGAGCTGGTTAAGACTAAACCAGAGTAAATATTGGTCTTAAGTTCATCAGCTAGAAACACCATTTAAATGTTAATGCTGTTTCAGTGTGTTTCAGTGTGTTTACAGTCTGTTTACACTGGTGCTGAGGTGTCATAACGTCAGTTATTGCAGGTTTAATGTTACATTTTACAGTCATTTTAAACAACAACAATATAGCCTACGTGCATTTACATAGGATTTTGCTGTACAAAAAAAAAGTAACATTTAACTCAGGTCTTTGGCTAAAGCATAAAGTCCTGGTGGCATCAGTGATAAAAAAATCAAAATTACTGTTATTGATCAATACAATCAGTATTTAACCAGTTCTTGGTGATGACAGATGTTTCGCGCAGACATCAGCATGAACTACTTCCTGCACGTGAATGCATGAATGCATCACTCACTAGGTTTTTGATTGTGATTTTCAAACTGGAAAATCATCCCAGCTGCCCCTGAAACATGGTAAAATTTGTCCATAGTTATCCACTAAAACCTGTAAATCCACACTGTGCATGGATGTGCTGTTATTCTGGCTGGGAACGTTACACGAGTAAAGATGTTTTCATTCAGCATTGGAGCCTCTTAAATGTCTCCTGTATTTGCTCTCGTTTCTTACTCCCAGTAGCTAATATTTCCTGTGAAGATAACCTAAATCTGTCTGCTTCCTCCTTTTCCTCCTCTCCCATTACTGAATCTCCTCCTATCACTGCAGCCTCCCCCCAACCTTTTCCCCCTCAACTTGTCACCCCCATTTTCTCTTCGCCTAACCTTCAATCCCCTCGTCACTCCACCTTTTTTCTGCGCCGTTTTTTTTTTCCCTTTCAACTTTAACACTCAATCTGCTTTACACAACTCCATTCTGCTTCCCAGATCTCCCACATCCCTCAGTTCTCTCCTCCTTAGTTCTTGGCAGGGGGGCGAGCTCCTCCACCATTTCTGCCTCCTCCTTCTCCTCTACTCTCATCACCACCTGTTAACTTTATCTCCCCTCCCTTCTTACATTATTTTTTTTCATAACACATGAAGCAGAAAGAATTAGAATGGATGAGGTATAATGAAAGGTAAAGTAGAATATATCTTTCCTAACAGAAAATCGAAAAAAGGGGGGAATGACTCCTCCGACGTTACAGCAGCACCGCCAAAGGCAGGGAAGGGATGTAAAAAGGATGGAGGAGGATGAACACACAGTGGTCCCATGAGCTACTGGCAGCTGTAGAAAATGTGGCACCTGGGGTCTCATTTTGAGAAAGATCGTAATATTGAAATTTGATTCATGTTTTACTCTCCGCTCTGTAGCCGGCAGCGAATATGATTATAATATGAATTCAGTGATGGGGAGTGGAAAACAAAGGTGAAAACAACCTGATGAGTTATTATTGTCATTGTCAATGAATTATTAAATAGTCACCTTTGCGAGTGCACACGCTTAAAAGTTTTCTTCCTGAGGTATGAATAAAACAAGAGTCATCTGAGCTGACAACATCCCATCAAAATCACCATCGCACTGGATCCAAATAATCAGCTATGCTACTGAATTCATTAATTAAGCCAAATATTTACGACAGCATACTTTGAATGATATCAACATCAATTCCATCTTATGCCATTTAGGAGTTAAAGTAGTTTTAGGGAAATTATTTCACACTAATTAATATGTAAATCTATGCAGCAAGGTGCTCCAAATTTAATCAGGGGCAACTCTTTGGGTATGTATTGAATTCCTGTCATGTACCGTTCTCGAGTGTGTTCATCTAAAAATAAAAAAGTCAACGCACAGACAGACAAATGTCAGCATGTTGGTATTAAAAAGAAATACAAAGGGCACAAGAACTTTGTGTTCTTGGCTTCTCTTAGTGGGAATCATCAGCATGCTTAGAATTAACATTTGGTTCTGCTGTTTGTTGAAAAAAGACCTTGAGAGGCAGAAAAGAAGTAATTTAAATTGGTGAAGGATTAACCTCAAGGCTGTGGTAGTTTTTATTTGTTGAAAAATGTGAAGCCTTGAGTGAGAAACCTTGAAAATTCAAAAGATTTCACACAGAACATTTAAATATATGACGACCAAATGTCATGCAGGCACACACACACACACAGGTGACCTCTCTAACACACTCCATTCATACCGACACACACAGAAAGACATGCATTGAAAGAAACAAAGAGAGAGTACATCCACACAGACACAGCTGCTCTTGGACACAAAGGCTTGTGGAGGACATTTTGTTTTTTTAAGTGGCTCAAGTTCCAGAGTTTAAGCTGAAATGACTGACGTCCTCCAAGCTTGAGTAACTCCTTCACTGTTCGCTCTGCGTACCTTTACTACTTGACTGACTGCTTCTTAGATGACTGCATGATTCATTTCTTCACTGTGATTAAATTAAATTTCCCCCCAGACATCATTTTCCTGTCTGTGAAACACCAACAAACATTTACTGATTGTTTTCTGCTTCTTTTGAACACAGTTTCTTCCTCCGGTACAGTGGAGGAGTTGCAGTGGACTGATGGAGGAGAAACTGGAAAAAGAGAGAGCTGGAAGCCACTCGGGCCAGCATCCTGAGATAGATTTAAACCCAGGATGTCTAGCTGAATCTCATTTGCAAGTGTTTAACGTTTTCCTTATTCACACTCAGGGGAGTCCAGTGCTTCACCCAGATGTGTTTCACCTCAGGGTTTGTCATCTCTCTCGTGACGTCTACTTCTGGGGATTCTGGCCAACTTGATTTAAATTTCTTGTAATTTTAAGGTGTGAAAATGGTTTTTGGCGGATGGCAAATGTAAATGAAGGTAAAACTATTTCCAAATGTGAGTTCATTTAGGCTGATTCAGTAAAGTCTGAAGACCTGAAGGCTGCATTTACAGTTCTCATTTTAAGTGTCTAATATCCTGATGAAATCCAGCTAAAAGTCCAGACCACCTCTTAAGATCTTAGCCTGTCTTAAACGCCTCTTGGATGCATCTGTACTTAGCTGCATCAGAGATTACTCTCTCCTGTTCACGCATCAGCTTCATCAAGGCTTCATTTCTTTTTGTCCACATTTAAATTTCACAATAACTAAGATGAACAAAGACGACATCAAGTGAAAAATGGGGTTGTATATTTAACGGGCTGTGACGACACTTCTGTAGATTGTCTCTATGGGGACAAAAAATGAAATGAGGTCCACATTGTTCCATCTCTGCTTTTTTAAAATAATTCAATCGCCTCCTTTGTCCCTCCACATGACACATATCACACATTGGCTGTCTCTCATAATGGAGTAAAGGTGACAGTCTGCTGAAATGAGATTCAGCTGAGTGTCAGACACTGCATGTGCCTGAACCAACGACTCCAACTCACAAAGGAAACCAATGACTCACTGAGTTAAGTAATATTTTTCCAACCACCTGCCTACATTTTACCTGGCTAAGAATGGAGGTTTATTCACTGCATGACTCAATGTTAGATTAGTAGTTTTGTTAGTGCTCTTTCTGACCACTAAATACCAAAGTTGAAGCATCAAAAAGAGTACACATGCTTCCTGCCTTGCTGCTGCCGCTGCTAATTTTTCATCCACAAGAGACATTATTCATAATATCCCGCAACACTCTCGCAAGAAAACTGGATGGACTCGCTAAGCAAAGGGAGCAGGGGTGATAAACTCAATTGTTTGTAATCAGCAGAGCTCAGTATTTTAATAACGGCACCTCATGGTGTTTTTCGTTTAATCTTCTAAAGACACCCGTCACATGTGTTTTAATGAGGACAGCTCACAGTGAGAGATAACTGAAAAACTCTGCTCTCCCCTGGTTTTATCTGAGGTTGGATGCACACCACAAGATCTCATCAAGTTTAGTTCAACTAATTAAACCCAGAGTTACCGTCCTCTCCCAGCCCAAATTTTCCAGATGAGGGAACTGCTGTGAGAGAGCCACAAAGGAAAAACATGATGGTTGGAATGTGAAAAATATATTCTGGATTCGTATGTGCTTAATTGGTGCTAAATCTCGTCAAAGCATGTAGCGTTTGTCCACGTTTGGCAGGAAGTAGCAGGGGGCTGCAGTGATCTGAATCTGTATCTAAAGAACAGCATGGAAACCTGTCCAATGAGCGCAACGTGCTGATTCATGTCACATTAGTGTGTTAGTGTGTGTGTTCCTCCTTTTGTTGTGCTTGAACTTTACATATCGCCTCAGAAATCACACCTACACAATGAAATGTGCATCATATCTGGACTGTTTGTAGCCATGTTAAAAAAAAATGCAGTGATTTGATTTATCTATTTTTCTAGTTATTTGTCAGCAACTGTTTGTAAGTTTTTTTTTGTGTTTTTTGTTTTTTTTGGTGCATTAGTAATATGGGTGAAAATGAAGCTGTCCCATTGGTGCTGCAGTTTCTCCTTGCTTTCACACATTTGATCCCAGATCAGGTAAACTGATCCTAACTGGAAATATGACAGTCTGTTTATTCTGTAAGACATCTATTAGATAGATTTGGAGCATGTCTTAGGTACCATTTGCCCAGTGCATGCTGGGAGAGTTTGAAAATTACCACAATTTCCTTTAGCACTTTAAGCACTTCATAAGCAAAAAGGGAAAATCAATTAAAAAAGCATCTTTCTCACTCACATCACTCTCACTTCATGACATGCTGTCTTTGCCAATGATAAAATACTTACTTTGCCTCTGTGGTAAATTTTTTTTAATCACTTTAATGAGTCCTTGCAAATTAAAGTATTTTATTATAGAATTGTCCCTGTGGACCACAGAGGGCAGATGTCAGCATAGCCACTGTCTAGAATAAAGCAGGACATGTATGTTAAAAGCAATAAACTAGAATAATGCTCTAAGAGTGAGTTAGTGCAGGTATATAACATGAATACGTTTACATATCTAACTATTAAAAATCTGTGCCTTATAGACACCAACACTTTACTTTTATTTACTGGATCCAGTTTTGTAGGTGGATAAAAATCCCATGAGTCACAGGCTGCCATTGTTCCTGCGGTTTCTAATGCAGCCAATATTTTTCTCTGACTTCTGTCAGTGTCAAGAGTCAGCGAGCTTTTTTTTTTTACTCTGAGATGGACAGGAAGCCAGACAGAAAGGGATGCTGATGTTTGATTTTGGCCATAGTGCTTTTTGACAGTAAGAGGCCAGCTTCCATTTATTGTTAATAGAGAGCAGCATGAGAGGAGCAGAAAGGGGCCAGCGCTTTGAAAGTGACTCGCTGTCCAACGCAATCCTCTGCAAGTTTTTCAGGAGAGAATGAAAATGCAGCAATAAACCAGAGCCCTTTCAAATGCTGGAGGTTTTGAAATGCAAGTGTTATTTTTGATTCTGTTAAAAAAAAGGGGGGGGGGGGGGGGGGGGGGGGGGTGGTTTGTTTTTTTTGAATTGTTAAGTTGATTTTTTTTTTT
>JAQMCX010000054.1:0-82599 GCA_029814765.1 Acanthurus leucopareius | reverse complement strand
GTGTGTGTGTGTGTGTGTGTGTGTGTGTGTGTGTGTGTGTGTGTGTGTGTGTGTGTGCGGGAAGGGGGTTGGGGGCAATATACTAAACTTAGTGTATAGATAGTATGGAGTCTCTGTTGGGATTATTTGTGTATAGAATTCATTTAAGCATTCAGGCAGGAGACTTATAGTGTAATACTTTCAGAATCATTAATAATCACCACTCACTCTGCTGCTACCTCAGCACTCGCTTGCTGAGATGTAAAAACAGCTGATAACCACGATGGGGGATGTCCTCTGGAGACAGAAGACGTGTGGGGACTTGGTTCAGCAGACTGGGCTGTGGGTTTTGATGATGTTACATGACCTGTTACAGATGCAGACTGCACTCCCCCTCTCCTCACCAGACTGACTGGTTCTTGCTGCCTGTATGATGGTAAAATGATCAAGACTGACCTTGAAGTCTGCAGTGGCCTCGTTGAGCCAGGATTAAGTCAGTGTGCTGATACGGGCGTCCCTGAGGGCCCTCTCTGCCAGAAACTTGGCATGTAGGAAATCCATATACTGAAGAGAACCCTTCCTGAGTCTGATACATTCAACCCCATGTCTCCCTCTTTTTTTCATGAAAGGATTTCCAGTTGCAGAAAGCTTGATGGCTGCATGTTGCAGAAAATAGAAACTCGTAGATAGAGAAGATCTTTCTGTCAAAGGATGAGAGGTGTATAGCTGCTAACCTCTGGTTGTAGTGCTTGACTTTTGTTATTGATGATCCATGGGAATATAAACACAAGCCAGAAAACTTTACATAGGTCTAGAATTTTGGACATCCAGCCAGAGAAAGGAGACAAACTCCGAAAAACTGTACAGAATAAGACAGGATGTCAGCTAACAGAAAAACAAGACTTCTACAAAACTCTCTAAAACATACATCAAAAAAAAAAAAAATCTGCCCCCGTCATAACGTACAGACGACACGAAGAGTAAACACACCTCATGGAATGTGTGTTGAAAGCGAAATGTTGATCTTCCCCCGTGCAGCCGTGTGGGCTGCAGAATGTGTTATCAGCATCAGAACAGTTTGAGTTCCAAATAATTGAAAGGAGTTGAGGAATCTGTCTCACTCTGTTAGACAACCACACACACACACACACACACACACTTTAGGAAACTAGCTTCAGTTACTTCTTCTTGCTCTCTCATTTTGTACATCAGCTTTCCTGTATCAAAAAAAAAAAATTCACTGCACTGCACATAATAAAAGAACAGTTGTTTAATACAGTAGAAAGCAGCTGTGGATCACCAAAAATACAGTAGTGTGATGCTGCTAGATTTAAATTTTGTCACAGGAAGTGCTGTCACATGCTTGAAAACAGCATTTAGCTCTTTTAATTGTCATTGTATATGTTTGTTTGTATCCACTGAGACGTGTTGCCTTTGCCTTTCCTTCTCCATCTGTCCCTTTTCTTTTGCTTGTATTTCTTTTAAAGAAAAAAAAAAAACGACCTAAGTGCTGTCATCCAAACACTGTTCAGAAAGTGCTTGCTCTCGCCTTTTCTCCTGCTGCAATTGTCTAAATTGAGGTTTCAAAATGTGACTGAAAAACGATTTGAGCTCAGAGTTCGAAACCTCGCTGCCTCTGGAACTACATTAATGCCCCTGCTGCCCGAGGATCGAACCCTGCCAGATCCTCCTCTCCTGGGTCTTATTTTCTACTTTTCAAATAGATACAGAGAAAAAAAAAACATTTGGCTTTTTGTCACTGTACCATCTGTCTCTGGGAGTAAGCAGTTCTGAGAATAAAGGAGCAACAACAGATTTACTTAAATCAGTGAGTATAATAATTTGACAACAGAAAACTTCTTCACATATTAAGTGTGCATTTGCAAATTGGCATTTCCAGAACCAGAGTGGCACAGATTTCAGTGTTTGTATTTCAAAGTGCTGGCAGAATTCTTTTTTTTTAAAAAAACCAATAAATGTTGAGAGGGTTTTTTTTTACATTTTACAAAAGCTAAGAGCTGCTCATAGGCTCTGCAGTCAGAAACCCTCTTAGTTATTCAAAAATCACTTTAGTTGAGCCACAAGTGGATTATTGTCTTTTATGTAACAAAGGTTACAAATTACAATGCAAAAATGGTTCATGTTCTTTTCATTTTTTAGGCTTTTAATCATTAAAAAATAATTAAATTCCAGCAGAAACCAGTTTTGTCTTCTTTCTGGCTTGAAAAGAAAACAAAGGCACTCATGCAGACATGAAAACAAACTACCTGACTGTACTCTCATGTTGTTAAAAAATGACATTTTTTTTTCTTTTTTTAATCTTCCCTTTAAGCGAAAACAAAATGAAACTTGTAGACATTCCCAGGTGATTTCCAGCACTCTGGTTGGATCTTGACTGGACTCAAAGTCCAGGGCCGTCGCCCTCAGACTCAAAGCCCGACACTCAGACTCGCCCCGGTTGTTCAAAGTGTCCTGTCAGTTTCCCATTTGGCTTCCATTTAGACAGCAAAGCCTTTTCTCTCTCCCTCTGCCTCTCTCTCCATCTGCCCCTTCTCCTCTAGCCCTCTGTCCCCTTGTGTTTTTATTCCTGTTCATCTATCCTTTACTATATTTGGTCCTATTTCTGTCTTAGCATGTGTGACTTGTTTTTGTCTTGATTTGGTACCTATCCATAAAGTAATTGAGGGGAGACTCGTATTCTCGGAGGAGCTCAAAAAAAATGAAAGTCACTGCACTGCTGCTACCGCCTTCACCAAAGTCGACCCATGGGAGCAAGATAAGAGACAGACTCAACTCTGGGTATATCCATGTGTGTGCCTCTGTGTCTTTGCGTGTCTGTGTGTGCACATGTGACTCCAGACAGCAGCTGGACAAAGGGAAGAAAATAAATAATAAATGGACGACATCTTCCTGACTCCCCAGTGAGGGGGTTAAGCAGGGGTGGATTTGAAGAAAGAGAAGAAGGAATAAAGACAAGAATGGCAGGATGGATTTTTTTCTTGGGTCTATCCATTTTACATCTTGTGATGCAAACAGACAGGAACCTTGAAAAAAAAAACAGCAGGACAAGATGATCAAAATGATTTTGGAACTGTGAGAAAGTGAATGATAAAAATAACAAAGTACAGAGGACTTTAAGATTGTCATTATGAGAAATGAAGGATGAGACAGGAAAGTGGAGAGAGAGACAGCAGTGAGAATTGGAAAGAAACACAAGATGACAGAAGGTGAAACAACTGGTGAATTCTGCCTCAAGGCAAATTTACTAAAATATTCAGAATTAAATGACCTTGGCCCTGAGTTTATGGCTTACTTTGTTGGAAAATTAGAAGAAATATTATAATTCTACAGTTAAATTATATTATAGATTCAGTCCCACTGATGTTGTTTGTGTACAAAAGGCTAATTACATCAAAATATTCACTTTAAAACTGAGTTTAGAGCAGAATTTACCATCAGAAGTTATGGTGGCAGGTTTTATTTATTTATTTATTTATTTTAACCTTTTAGTTTTTCGATAAAAGGGTATTTAAATATATCTAACAGATTAACAACAGATTTGCAACAACTGCATAAAACTTTACTCTGCTTTATGTTGTGCCTTTAAATATTAAGGAACTCTTATTATAATTAAGTTGTATAATTGAACTTAAGGTCCGTAAATCAGTAGTTTATTCTTATTTTCGGTTATGCCTTTTGAACATGCTGACCTACGATGACTAGGACTTAGTTTATATAGTTTTGGAGTTATAAGTGTAAAATTACGGGCATAATGATAACAGTCATCATATGGTCACTTCTTCAAAAACAAAGAAACAAAAAACCTTGTTCTGCAGACTATTTGAGCACCATTTCTCCACTCTCTGCTGAGTTGTTTAATAAAATAACTCTGGTCCCCAGATGGTTTCTTTAAGTAATAGCTACAATTTTTGGGGGAGGAAAGTGTCCCGTTTTTAGACTTGGCATTAAGACACAGAACTCTAGTCGGTCCATCACAACTCTAGGTCACTTGGCATTGATACTGAAATAGAAATACTCCATAATATTACAGCAGAAATTTTAGCCTTCACGTCTTAAACTCCCTGCTAAACCCATATGATATGACCGACCCTGGGGGAGATGCTTGATATTATTTCCCCGTCAGCCCCACCCAGCTTTTTAAAGCACTCTGATTCCACCTGTGTCGTCTCAGCACAAGATAAATAATGCAGGGCCTCTTATAGCAGGCTCTTGTTGCTCCTCACAACATGTTCTACAGGAGAGCTTAAAACACTAAAATACATTTTCTTACAGAAGAAAGAAAGAAGGGCAGGAAGTACAGAAGGGAACAGGAAAGAGGGATAAGGTCAGAGTAAGAAAAGGAAGATGTGGAATGAGAAAGACGTCAGAAGATGTCTGTGTTTATCTGATCTCTTGGTAGTGTAAAGGCCTGTGGGTCAGAGAAGAGTTCAGCACAGAACTTCTTCAGATCCGAGGAGGCCTCGGGGTCAATGTAGAAATAGCTACAACAATATTTGGCTTTTGGGAAATCAATAGTGATCCTAACCAGACTCTTTCTACTACAAAAGTCTGAAGAGCTGCTTTAATATAGTCCACAACTGCAGGTCAGTTAAATGTTGTTTGGATCAGAGCACCCAATTTCCCTGAATTTCCCTGTTTAAAAACCCATTTTCATGCAATATCAGTGATGGTCTCACGGTGAGAATGCAGACGTTCACTCACCCACCTAAAGTTTGTACAAACTGACACAAATTGCTTGATTTTTTTTATTTTTTTTTTAATTCTACCATGTCCAAGTTGGAGAGGGAACACAAATGGTCAGTGTAGCAGCACAGTCTTAATGTGGCCACCTTCTCCTCAGGGTGCCAAGCTCCCGGAGAGATTATCTGAGTATTGTGCCATAAATATCTCAGAAAGCTTTTTCTCTTTTCACACAGACAAGATATTATGAGGCTTTCCTCGATACTACAGTATTCTATTATCAAAGAGTGTTCATTTAAGCTAGTTTACATGTTTAAGCACATTGACATGCTCTGATTTCTTGCATTGACTTCAAACATGATAAAGTATTTAGAATTTTATGTTCCTTCATGTTCGAGACAAAATGTACAAACCGTGCAGACACTCATTCCTTGTTTCAAATTGTTCCATCAAAGATGTAATAATAAAAAATAACATGTGGATCCCATTTTTTGACACCCCAACAGCATCTGATCCTGGCACACACAACTACACATCAATATGCATATACTGAGAATGTTTAATATCATGTGTTATAGGCCAAATAAGAGGGATGATGTAAATAGATGAATGATCTTTGTAGCAGATAACGCAAGCTAAAATTATGTCTTGCATGAGTTTATTTTAACTCATATTATTGTCAAACAAAAGCCTTGTGATCTAAGCCAAGTATTGGCCAAGTGGTTCAGTGAATTTATCTGACATGTATGATTCATTATGTGAAAATATGGGAAAATACAAGATGGCTGTTATGTGAAAATCTTAACCACCTAAAAATGATAGAAGTCATCAGAAATGTAGCCATTTAGAAATAGTAGTGTTGACTGCATGGTGCACATGAATAACCCTGCTGCTATGGATGCTGATCCATGTCACTGAGATAACCACATGTTTACACAGGAAACACATAAAGATTATTTTTGTCTGATTAATCTCTACGTATGCATGTGCAAATCCCTACCATTAAATTAAAATAGGAAACAGTCAGACAAAAAATTTGTCTAATCCTTGAGGCTTCACTGTGGATGGCTGCCAGTTTTCTTTCATTTCTTGTCAGGTTGTGATAATTCTTGATAAATGTACTTGGAACATGAAAACTGGCTTCAAATTGGAGGTTCTTAAAGGAAAAAAAAATATTCACGACCCATGTGAACCTTTTCTCATCTCATCCAGAGACTCCAGAGGATAAAAAAGCTACAATTATATATATATATATATATATATGATTATATATTGGTACACTTGTAATGTTAAAAAGCACAGCAGGTAGAAAGCCTTGGATTGAAACATATTCAGGAATCATATATGGTGAGTCTGTTTGAAGCCGGTAGATGATAAAAACTGGTGACATATATTTCTTTGTGAGCTGAAACTAATATATTTTTGTATATTTCTAAGTTGTTCCTAAATCTGTGACCATAATCAAAAAGCTAATGTAGCTCTTATGCGCTGCTACTTCAACAACAGGCCCAAACCAACACTGGTCATCCACTTGCTTCCTTTGGGGCGTCAAAATATGCATATTGCACCAAAAGTTTTAAGAAATTCATGCACTGTCACGATTATGCCAAGCACTGAAAAAACACAAGTACTCTCAAGACAGTGAATCAAAGGAGAAGCTGGTCTTTGATAAAATGTAGTTCACCTACTTGGAAATGAGGAAAAACAGCCAGTGCAATATGACTCTGAAATTCTCTTGGGGATTTGTTTAGGGATTTTCTCACTGTCTCCGTTTCTCAAACACAGACCGAGTGATGATCTGATGGCATCTCTCCAGCTTGTGCTTTCCACATGACATTTTTTTCCTTCCTCTGGTTTAAACTACGAGTGTCGGTCTCCGAGGCTGAAGAGATTTTGTTAATAAAGAATAAAGAACTTCAGTGTTGACTTAAAACATGAAAGTGTCACCTGAGTCATCCATGAGCTCTGGGTGCTGGGTTCACATGCACTTAGGCTACTAAGCAACTATTTACTTTTTTAAAGATCCTCTTATGCAGTTTATTGTTGTTTTTTGTCAAGAAGAGGGATGAAGAGTAGCTATAATTTAGTAATCAGTTACTCTACCAATTACTCTACAGAATAATCAGATAAGATTTCAAGATTCCAAGATTTGACATGCTTACAGTTAACTTAGTTTTAAATAGAGGTATAGAATGTACACAATAAATACATCAAAAGAAAACTACCATTGAATGCTTGGTAATGCATGAGGGTTTAAGAGATTATATGTAATGTAGTCATAGCTGACAGTCAGTGCTTCTGGCGGCATTATTAAGTTTGGGCCAGGAGGCTGTGTTACTGAGGGGACAGCAAGATAGTCTGGAGGGGATTACACAATAGCACCAGAGGAGGTATGACTAATGCAGAGAAATAACAAAGGAGATATGATAAATACACTCCCCAGCAGGAAACAAGCCACTGGCTGTGATATAAACCCTGTGGACCTGTGCTAGCCAATCACCTTCATTTATTTTTAGCAGAGGTGCCAAACAGCTGCATTCGGAGGTCACTATAGTCTGTGTGTTTAACGAGGATGGTTTTAGTGTTTTAGCACCTGCTACTTTAAGTGTTAAAACACGTGCAGACTTCCGTGAGCTTATTCTTCTCACTTTAATAAAAGGTGAGAAAATATGTCAGTAAAAGTAGTCTGAAAGTGTTGCTTAGCCAAAGAAAAGGAAAACCTGAAGAAAATCTTTCATCAGGGCCGACAGACAAAGCAAACTGGCTATCCTGGAATTACCCTGAAACTCTGTGAAACATGGCTTTCAATTAAGATAAATAATTTGCCTCACCATTTGTAGAGGTTTGTAAGTGAAAAAGAGATTTCCTCTTAGGACAAATTACAAGTATAGCTTAAGTAAACACAATGTCTTTGGGTGAATTATAATAGTCTACTAAGGAGGCAAGGCTTGGTAAAATAATTGTAACACTGATTACAAATAGAATTTTTTCTTGTATCAAACATTTAACATTGATGCTTTAGCTTAAAACAAGTTCCTTCATTTGTCTATTTTGTAGCAACTAGGACAACAGACAACTGAAAGCCTCCAAACAACATATAATGGATTTGATTTATCATCACTGTAATAGATTGTATTTAAACATATGTTTATCTGTGGTCTCGCTGGTCAGCTCTTTTTACTTTCATCACCTGAAAAGAGAAACTCCTATGTGCTGCAACTTGGCTGCTGCTGCTGTAAGAAACAGATGGTTTGTAATTGTGACATCTGTGGCATGACTATGTTACAAAAAAGCAAAATCACAGTAGGAGTAGGGGGCAGCACATGTCCAAATAATGTGTAACACTGATAACAATTACGGTAATGCAAGTCTTGTCAAGAGAGAATCATCCGAGGGTTTGTTACTACTTTTCTATAGCCAGGTACCTACTAACACACACACACACACACACATATACACACACTCACTTGGCAATGGACAACAATGTACCTGATTAACCTGAATAAACATACATCACAGTAGCCAGTAAATCGGTCGGTATTATATCACCCATTCACACTGCAGAAAACTGGTCAGCAGATCCATCCATCATCCAATTATAAGCCAGCATGCTAAGCTGTGACTCAAGGAAGGAAAGCACTTACAGATGTGCATGTGCAAAAGTGCTTGCAAGTACAGAATGTGCACATCCATAATCAATACAAATACACACCATGACACATATGCTTGCTACACACGAGTGTTTTCTGTCATACCTTTCATTCTCATTTAATTTGCATGTCAATGTATTTTGCAGTATCCCTATCAGCACTATCCATCCACACACACACACACACACACACACATGCACACACAAACACACACACACACACAACTGTTGCCGAATCAGTTTCCTCTCTCATCGTATGACAAATAATGGATGCCAACTCTGTGCCCCCCCACGCACATTCTCTCTTTGCACAGAGCACACACACACACACATAAGTCAGACTCTTTCCTGGAGGTGTAGTAGATAATAGAGAACCAGAGTCCCTTTGCTTTCTACCTGCAGCACTGGGTCATTAAGTTACTGCAAACTTGAACACAGTGTGAAATGAGGCAGCATGTGGAAGACAAGGTGAGACGCAAGGAGAGGCTGAAGAAGAAGGAGGACAGAGGAGTGAGAGTGTAAATGGAGTGAGCGAGAGATGCAGAGGACAAGGAAGGGACGAAGAGGAAGAGAGACAACAAGAAACAGAGTAATAGAGTAGGTTGGTGGGTGGGATGTGATGAAGAGATGAAACATTTCACACATCATTAGTGAAGTTGTGCCAGCCTCTGAAGCTCCCCTAAGGTCTGATATGGCGGGTGGAGCACGGGTCGTGTCTTTCAACTCCACCTGGCTGCTGTTTCAATCAGTCAGCAATACGACGAGTTTCCCTTTCTCTGGCACCACTGCTGGGAACTTAAAATAACAAAATCCACTAAGCCATTTACGACTGTATAACCTTCAAATCACGTTGCCTGGAAACATTGGTAGAACTTTCCATTTTCATTACAAAATGGTGTATATTCATTTTTTGGAGAACAATTGCTGCCTGAGAGCCAATATTTGAAAAAAAAAAACAAAACACAAGGGTTTCAAGTGCCAGTTATGGAATAAACAAATTGGTACAGGTTTTACAGCAATTCTCTTGCTTCTCTAATGCTTCTCTAATGCTTCTTATGAGTGGAAGATTGCAGGTTTGCTCCAGGCAGGATCAGCAGGATAAATCTGGCTGGAGGAAGTAAAAGAGCTGCTCCTTGCTGGTGGTGCCCTTAAGCAAGGCACTTAACCTCCAGCTGCAGGAGAGCTGCTCAGTGGCTGGCAGAACTGCTTCTGGTTATACTGGGCAGCTTATGAGGATGAATTTATAAATGTGTAATAAATTGAGCAGGCTAACCTGAAAAAGACAGAGCATGAGTGCAGTACAAAACCACACTGCTTTAAAAGGTGTTTTACTTTTTTTTTAAAGAGCAAATATCAATTGTAACTGAGTTTAAAGGTTAGTATTTACAAAGAGCAGACTGGGCCTTTGCAAATGACACAGTGATCTGCCTGGTTTAGTGTCGAAGCATTGATTGTTAAAAGACAGGCAACATTAGATCTCTTTAGAAGTGAAAGTAAAACGTTTCCAGCGCCCCCTGGTGTCTGGTTGTGGTATAACTTTTTCTTTTTTTTAACTTTATGTTCACATCCGAGAACAACAGAATGCTTGGTTTCTGTTTGTTGACAACACATTTTCTCTTCCTTCTCAATCTCTGATCAGTGTGCTGATTCTACTTTATTCAGTCAATCCTACTTGTTGGGCAGCTACTGCTAGCAAACAGCTGGCTGCAGACATCAGGCTGAGGTCCTGCCAGGAAACAATACTTCAGTGTCGGAAACATTTGGCTCTGATAATCAGTGTCAACACCTGTTTGTGATACCTGAAGAAAGCACTGCAGGTCATGCAAGTCTTTTACATACTGTCAAAGTCTAACTATCTTCTTGCCAGTCCTTATCACATTTTTGACACGTCTCTACGATGCAACTTTTCATCTATGTTTTAGGGGTTTTTATTTATCCTGTTATTATCCTGTTACTGTGGCCGCAAAATGAAACAGTTCCATAGTCTGGCTTTAGCTTCAAATTAATTACTTTCCCTTATCCTCACCCTTAAACCTCTGTCCAGCAAGCATCCACACATGCACACGATATGTTTCGCAATCACACACATTCATATGCATAGTACCTACACATACACACACTCAACAAGAAAGAATGAGAATCAAGACGAGAGTGTAATTGCGACCTAAATCCTGTGATTAGAGGGAGTGAAGCGGAGAGAAGCTGATCGGCTGATTTGGTTGATTAGCCTGGCGCTGACGACTTTAATTCAGCGCGCAGAGTCAGAGAGAGGACGTGGCAGCACAAAGGCGTGTACCACTGTCTTCCTCTATTTGCAGAATAGCCTCTCCTACACTTAGTCAGCAGTACCTTGGCAAAGCTTGAAAGAGTATGTGTTTGTACTGTGTGTGTTGGTGTGTTGTGTTTTTGTGTGGTTTTGTGTGTGTGTGTGTGTGTGTGTGTGTGTGTGTCTATTTTTGTAATATCATGACTGTCTACTTCTAGAAATGAGATAATCAACTAATTAAGAGTGCTTTGTTTGCCTTTTTAGTGTAAAATAACAGACATAAATCATTAGCACATCTGACACGTCCTCCCACGTGCAGAAGATTCTCAGTGAGAATCACAAAGAGCGAGCATGCAATGCATTTCACAGCTTCTTAAACAAAATCACAACTTTTTTTTTTTTATTATTATTATTCTTTCAAAATGATCAGAAGCTTAACTCAAAAACTGGCAAACTTTTCCCTTGCCAGAAACTCAAGTTTCTAGGTGCTTCATTCTTATTTGTCCAAGTCTCATCATTCTCAACAGCATAATCCAACTGCAGTTAGATGGAAGGTCAAACTAAGAAGCCCAATTCTCAGAGAGCAGGTAAACTCTTTTCTTCCTCCTGATGGGTCTCTTGGCTAAGACTGCTGGTGCCGAGGAGTTGATACGGCTGACAATTTGCTGGAGAGATGCCAGAAGCAATGTTACCCTGCATGTGGCGTGATAGACGAGAAAGGATGTAGTGCTGAATATAAGAGCTCTGCCTGACTGCTGCTGCCTCTCCCCGCCGTGCTGGAGCTGAAAGGCAGTTGTGTTCATGGAGAGGGCCCTAATTTAAGGGCAGCAGAGATCAAGCACGGCAACTGATCCATCGCAAAGTGGCTGTTACATCGAGCATTTAGTACATTTTTCCCAATAATGTCAGTTCGCAGCAATGCAAATCATGAAATCCTAACTAAACTGCAAATTTTTAGTCTGCACAGGTGAGGTTCAGGCGTGTTAATGCAAGCTGTCAATCATGACATCAAACTCTACCATGCCTCAACCTCAACAACCTGGCTCCGTCCACTGAGCACCACAGCACACACTCTGACTCCATCTATCAACATCAGTGCAAGATAGTTCTGCCAATATTAAGGATATATCTTGTCAGTTTTTTGTGCAGTCGGAGGAAAAGGAGAGGTCGTGTCAATACTTATTTTTCGGAGACATTCATTTTAACACCTTTCCAAATGTCTGTAATCAGTATAATGTTATTACAGCTGATAGGGATGATGAAAAAAAAATATGAAAATGACACCTAAGTAAGATGACATTAGAATTATCCTTCAAGGTAACAGACACGCAGTTCCTGGCCGACGTGTGAAATTTACAGAAAACCTGTGTCATTACAACAAGCGGCAGCTGCTGCAATTATAGAACAGGCATCAACTGGAGACACTGAGGTGTTACGACCAATTATTTGGCTGTTGATTTAGTGTGTGGTGTGAGATTTTAGTTTTAAGGCTTTAAAATGTTTACAATGAGTTTCATGTGTAGACTAAAACCATATATGACTAAAAAAGTCAACACAATTTTTAAGAAACTACAGATGGAGTTCATTGAAATTCAGTTTGATCAGCATGTAGGCTTTTTTAAAACCATTTTGTAAACTTCTACAAAACATTACTGGATTAAGCAGCTCTTACTTCTGTACTGTCATGAGTGTTAGTCTCAAATGTGCACCAACTCTAATGACACAAGCACCACTGCTATAAATCAGGAGACTGACCTGTAGTTACTGTCTGGTTTAGGGGAGAGTCAGGTGTCACAGAGGAATGAAGAGACTAAATAAGAGTTCAACAGTTTTATCAAAAATAACAGCAGAGGATAAAATAATCTTTTAATTGAGTCAAGAACAGAATATTCACACCCTAGATATTCAAAAGCTTTGGATGAAGAAAACTAAATTCAGAACTGTTGTGTATGCAGACTGTCTAAAACAAACTGAGAATATGTACAGTAGCAATGTCACAATTAATAATACGATGCATAGTTTATTAATTATATACCAGATATAAACTCAGGCCACAATTATTTTACATGCATGGTTATCTTTCTGCACTTTTTTACCTCATATTTTGTATTTTGTCTACACGTCAGCTCAATGCACGTGGGGCACAGTGATGTGCATCAGTGGGGAGAGGAACAAAATGCATCAGTGTCTTGAGAAAACAGATTTTTTGAGATGCATCATACCCCAAAAATCTGCTAGTTTATTCCAGTCCTGATGTTTATAGACACTTATAAATTCCATTTAAATGATTTACTCCCCATGTTGACACGATGGAAACGCAGACAGAACTTCCTGCTGTTGGTAGTTGGGGTTTTTTAGGATGTAAACAGTTTTGAGAAAGTAGAATAAAATAAGTGTGGGTAAACACACACTTTTGTAATTTAATGGTCTCAGATTTTCAGCAGCCCACACTGTTCCCTAGCCCTTGCAGTAAAACTTTTTTTCCCCCACTTTTGGTGCAGTGAAAACACAAATACTAAAACACAATAGAACAATGTCCCTGTTTTTTTGTTTTTTTGGAGCAAAAACAAATGCTTCTGACATGAATGGTCTCATGGGTGCCCCTGACCACGCAGTGCTGTGCTCCACTGATTGATTTTCAGCACTAACATTTCTATAGTCCAGTGGTTGTTATAAAATCAAATTTTGAGCCACAATGAAATGCACCCACTGCAGAGCCTGGCTCTGTTTTGTATGCAGTGGCTCCAGAGCAGAATAGGGTTTTCATTCAAGGCCGAACACACATTTAATATTAAGTGCATTCAAAGAAGCCTTTTCAGCAGACACAGAGCTGCACAGACCTTTTTACTCATTTATTTTAATTAACTCTGAGGGACTTTATCAGCAGTCACCTCAACAAGTGCTACAACATTGCTTCTAGGAGTCATCATAGCACCGTCGGTAAACAGCAGTCCTGTTTCTGTTCATTTGAATTCAAGTTTTAAGTAGTCATACGGGACTGCAGCAGATGGTCCACTCAGTAGGCCATTGGGCAGATGATTTCAGTTTCAGAAAATGAAATTTTACTAGTTTGTTTCAACCGCTGCATTTAAAACAATTTGTACGGCGCTACAAAAATGTTTCCTTTTTTTTTTTTTCTACTGCTGTTCTTTCAGATGAAACATTGAGACATTGCCAACAAGGGGCTACAGATCACTGGGACCCACTTTTAATGAAGTGGCTGTTGTTGAGATTTGTAGCAGATAGTAAACAAGCAGAACAACTCTGCCGAAGTGCAGCCTCATCATCTTGTACATGTAAACAAAGTCTGTGTCTATAAAACTTACGCTGCTGAAGTTAATGTTCTAGCAAAATAGAAACATAATTCTACGCTACACGAGCATAGCAGGGAATTATTAACAACATCGCTTCCTAGAATTAGGGTGTGTTTGCATGTAAACAATAAGTAATTTGTATATGTGATCTCTGCTAACGTTAGGAGGAAAATATATAATTTAGACTTTTCCATGCCCTGTTGGTTATGAAACAGAAGAGCAGTTGTAAGACAGCTATAAATACAAAATCCACAGCCAGCTGCAGGAAGTATTAAGCTATTCAGTTAACTCTAGTGCAATCATCTATTTGATGATCAATATGGTCTATGTAAGTATGCATTTTTACTAGCTCAGTCAGTTGGGTTTAAAAAGGGGGCTAACACACTTACTCAAGTCCAAAGCTCTTGGCTAAGTGACCACAGGTTCAGCCGGATTGCCAGCTGTTTGGCAGCGGTTGCTCAGAAGTTTAGGCATGTGTAGGTTATTAACTGCATATATTCTTTAAATCAATGAATTACTCAGTCTATAAAATGCAAGAAAAGTAAACATGTCTAGATGCTGTAGTGCACAATTGTGGAAAATATTATGTGCAAATATGTATCCATTTTAAAATATCTGTAAATACCTTTTCTGTCTCTTTGCTAACATATTTACTAATTAGTGTAACATACTTCTTTACAAAACACTGCAACCAAACCTGGTAACTCCTATCCTTCCTTCCTTCCTTCCTTCCTTCCTTCCTTCCTTCCTTCCTTCCTTCAGCCAGCTATTGTCACAGCCAACAGCTAGAAACTTTTCAGTTCTTCCTCAAGTTTTGATAGGCAGGTTTAAAAAGAAGCATACTCTCCTGATTAACCAAGAAATATTAATAAAACTGAGCTGTTTGTCCCGAAGAAATCTGAACAGAGTGTTCTGTGGTCTTGCCACTTACTGTCTGAGATGAAACTCCACTTGCAGTGCATGCAGGTGCTGGAAATTATACATTACTATTTGTTTCCTTCTTTGCTTCAGTATGGATGTAATGTATAATGATGCCATGGTACAGATCAGTGCATTAGGTGGACAGGTAGCGATCTGAACACAGTACCAACAGCTCCTCATGTTACTCTTCGGTGTAACATGATATTTTATCTTGTGCAGTGGCACTTCACACAAGCTGCTGTTGCTCTTTTCTGCCCCCCAGGACCAACAGAGATAGAGCCATTAATAAAGAATTAGGGACACTGCAGTCATAGAGTTCAGTTCTCGACACAGTTGACTCTTCTTCTACGGCGTTATTATTTCTTAATGTGTCCAAAAAAAAGCTGAAAAGTTTTTAAATGATCTCAATCTGTAGCAAAGCCAGTTAGCATTTGGCATGTATTTGACTCATGGCTTTGAGACTTAATAGAAGAAATGTGAAACAGTTAGATGTTATGTACAATATTATATTTTCAAAGATCATTGCAGTTCCATATTAAATGTGGCTCAATCATTGAACACATTATTCAGGGATTTTTGTCTGGATGTGAGACAGAAGGGATCTTTTGACAAAATTTCTTCTCTTTTTTTGGTGGATGGACAAAATGAAGAACACTTTGTCCTTCCTCCTTAATCATTTTGATGGAACAGACCTTTAGTGCTCCACCAAGGTACAAAGCCACCACCGACCCCCAACCTCCTCATGAGAAAATCCACCTTACATAGGCCTCTATATAATCAAAACTGTCATGTAAATACAGTTTGTAGTGTTCAAATGTCCGAAGGTTACATTGAAAATGTACAAATTGTACATACCCATGATTCAACAAGGCTAAACACACCCCCGTGTGTTGCTCTGAAATAAGTTTTTTTTTTTTTGCTCATCTTCTTTATAAAGACAAAAAAAACCACATTCAATTATAATCCTCAAATATGAAATATCATATGTCATGTTTATTACATGAGATCAAATAAAGGTTGTTGCAAGTGTGTTTTTAATGTTTACCTGATAAAAGACTTTGTTGCACACCATTATTAGGTCAAGGTGTATACGCCATTATCTATATAGTTATTTATATAATTTAAAAGGTACTTTATGTCTCAAACCATTTGTATAATTTGTGCACAGCAGTATCACATTAAAACATCAGCCCTTATTTTCTTCAGTTTTTCTCAACACAGACTTCCAAGATGAGAAAAACACATTCAGTGCCAGTTAATAAATATGGGTTGTTACAGTTCACATCAACCTCCAGGTCTTTGTACATCATAGAATGAATGCGAAACAATAATAAAAATACACAGTAAAAGTCAAGGAACCCAAGCAAAACATTTATATAACCTAGAATCATCTGTGGGAAGATGTTTTGTTTTTCTTATGCTCCATTGCACTGTAAGTGTGTGTGCATGCATGTGTCTGTGTGTGCATGTATGTGTGTGTGTGTGCGTGCACATGTGTGTAAATTGTTATCCGGAATTGCAAGATGAAGTAGCTTTGTTAGAGGAAAAATACGGAGCTAGAGAGGGCAGTCGCATTAAGGAAGGCAGTGATGGAGGTGAGGAACAGAGTGTAACAGGAGGGCAGGGTGAGCGATGGAGGGATGATGGAGGGTGAGATGGAGGCATGATAGAAGGATGGTGGGAGTATAGAGAGAAGGAAGAGGAAGGGAGGGAGGGGGAACACAGTGGTAAGGATGGAGGAGGAACAGTATGTCATGCATTGTTTTATTCGCATCCAGAGGCCAGTGAGAGGAGGCAGATACCTGCTGATTATTCTGTTGTATTATCTAACACTAAGGAGAGAAAATGTGAGTGTGTTTGTTCGTGTATTGCAGGGTGTTAGATAAGAGCTGCTGTCGATTTAAAGCAAAAAAAAAATTACTCTTATTACTTCCTTTGCCTCCCTTGCTTCTCTCTCTCCTTCCCTCCTGTCTAACTCCTCTCTTTCACTTGTTTGCTTCCTCTCATCCCTCCTCTTTCCTTTCATCTTCCACCCTCTTCCGCAGTATACAAAAGGGGTATCCTAATGCTTCACATCAAAACTGCAAAATAACAACATAAAAAATCATTCTCACAAGATGTCTGAACTCGAGTCTCTGCGCGTTACGCAACCAAGGTCTCATAATGCATAGAAGTGCACACACAAACGCGTTGTTGAACGATGGCAGAAGTGGTACACAGAACTCCTACACACTGAATGTGTCGATGCATCTTGCTACTACTGCATGTACAGTCCTGTCTGTGCATATGACTGCTGCAGTGCATGGAGATTTTCCCCAGAGTCGGTCTCAGACACAGCCACAACATTTACATTCAGCAAGAACATGGCGTGTATGTGTGTGTCTGTGTAAAATATGGAAAAGGGGGTAACAGATTTCCTTGTATACTCTTATTAAAATATTCATATGGTCTTACAGTGGCATACAGTACACCCATGAAGACATAAGACCATTGTAGGAGTACTCTTTTCCTCTCCCCTTCACACAGGGGGCAGGCTCAGCTTTGGGAAAAGGCGTAATGTGTTTAATTTCACATCAGGTAAATAAGGAAATGGGTGTGTTATCGCGTGCGTGAGGGAAGGAACAGAGTGGCTTACCTGCCATGTGAGAATGAATGTTTGATGAGGATGATTTTGTCTCTCGACACACTGATGAAATGTTAATGGGCCAAAGGGAGGGGACCAAATGAACAAGTGTGTGTGCGTGTGTGTGTGTGTGTGTGTGTGTGTGACTGCATATGTATTCGCCTGTACTGTATATTTATGCAAGAGCAAGCCAAGAGAAGAATGTTTAAGTGTCTAATCAGGAACAACAGAAACCCAATTATATCGTAACCGAGCCAGGAGCAGACCAGTGTATGCAGCAATAACAGCTGAAGCAAATGAAATATGGGCCTACTCATACTCCCCTGATGCAGATAATTAAATGACAGGGGGAGTGTGTGTGACTGTGTGTGTTTCAATTAGCAAACACTCACAGCAGAGGATGCATGACCAAGTCAGTTGCACTGAATGCAAAATAGCACTTCCCCGTACTGCATGTGCACTTAATCGGAGTGTGTTTGAAAAACTGGTCAAGAGACAGACAGAAAGAGTCTCGCGTGTATTTTTATTTTTATTCTTCTGCTAAGGGAAAAAAAAATCTTTAAGCAGTCATCCCTGAATAATACATACAAAATAATAAATATGAAGAAGAGAACACACAGCACATATATACTGCTGTCTCCTTGTGCGCCAACCTTTTGTGAGAGTCTGAGATAAAGACAAGACCCTGTTATTTATTACTTGACTTTGGTGTGTGTACTCAGGGACACATTTATGAAAACTAAAAATGTTGGTAGTAGAGTTTGATACTCCACCAAAGCAGTAAACAGTTTCTCATGAGACGCCATCAGTCAGCATTTTGAATCAGTAATCATTTCTATCGTTGAAGTCTCTTCACTTGAAAGTCTCTCCTTTCCTCTTTGACTGACAAGTAAATAGAGCATAAAAAGAAAAAAAAAATGAAATGCTTGAAATGTCGGAGCATCAAGTCCTTTTTGGAACACAGCTCAGTATTACAGCAAAATGTATGAAACGGATGGAGAGCTGCAGATATTTCCAAATGAATTGATGGGTTGAAATTCACCAGCAACTATTTTTTTTAAATCAATATATTGTTTAAGAGTAAGTTTGTATAGTTAAGCAATGAAAGGTCGCCCACTTCCAGCTCCAAAAACTGTCAGGATTTGCTGATTTTATTTTAACTGTAAATTGATTTTCTTTGGTTTTTGATGTCTAATGCATATTTTCAAACATTTTGTGACATTTGCTCCTGTGTATTAGCAAATTTACCTATGTTAAAAATATTTTTTTTGTTGTTTTTTGTTGTTTTTAGTTGTAGCTCTAACTAATTAATCATATTTCCAGAGGAAAAAACTGTATTGAAATGTTCAGCTGTGGCTCAGGAGGAAGAAGAACAGGTCAGTGGTTCTTCTTATCTGCATGTGTCCTTCAGCAAGATGCTGAACCCGTGGGTGTGTGTTTATATGTTCATGATAGACAGGTTGGCACTATATGGAGGCCCTGCCATTGGTATGTGAATGTGTTCATGTAGACTTGCTTTATAAAGCCCCTTGAGTGGTATAAAGACAGGAAAAGTTATATATAAATGCAGCCCTTTTACAAACTTATTTCACCCAAATTATCCGATACGTTTACATTCAAGAGTACAGCATTGATCCCTACTGCTTATATTTTATATATTTTTCCTCTTCCTCTTTCCTTCCCTGACAAAGGCACAACACATTCATTTACTAAGATAAAAAGTCTACTCAAAAATATGCTTTAAAGTGAGTCATTTTTCGATTTAATAAACATAAAATACCATGAGACAAACAACTCTGGGAAACTGCCAACTTGCACTCATTTAAAGTTTTCAAGCTGACAGGAAACACAGTTTTCTGTACACATGACAAATGTGTCATCCTAAGACAACCTCCGGCAGGATAACATGATCGTCACTGATGATGCTGTTGTGGAAACAAGACATTATCAGCCCAAGCACAAATGCCCCCAACCATTTTTCCATTAAAAGAAAGCACTTCAATCCAGTTTAGCCTAATAGGAGAGGTGAAGTGAGTCAGTTGGCTGTGTTTAATGCATATTTCTTATGTAATACAGCTTTCAAATTATTCGTAGGGCTTCTTGTTTTCTAATAGGTGATCTGTGTGATCACAGTGTCCTTAACCCACCATTCCCACATGAAAGACATCCTACCGGCGATGTTGCCATTTCTAAGCCTCTACGCATTTCTAAAAAGGTTTCTGAGGAGGCAGTGAGCAGGGTTAAGGGTGAGCTGTAAGGGATAAGATAATGGGATAGACATGCCTGTTCCGTTTGATAACCGTTTTAAGCTCTGTTTTTTTTTTCTTTTCCCATGATTCACAAATTTATTGTGCTTCTTGTCAGTGTGTGTGTGAAAGACAGCATGTGTGTATTTCCTCTCAGATTCTCTGCCCTGTGTCTGTCCACCTTCAGATCTTGTAATGGTTCCAGATGGAGCCATGAGACACAGACAGACGCCTCACTGAAGCTGTAGGTCCAAAATACTGACTTTTTAAGTGTCTTCAAGACAAAAAAAAACAGTATTTTACAATACCATGATAACCAGGGCTCTTGTGTAATTCTAACTCTAAAGGCGAGAGAGCTTACAGTACCTCTCTCTATCAATCTTGCACCAGACACACAAAAAAGTCCTAATCTTCTCCAAATACGTGCAATATTCCCTCTCCGGAGGGATGTGTGTCTTCTTCATGATCAGCCGTCTCTGCAGGCAAGCTCTATCGGCCTCTTTCAGGAGACAAAGTCATCTGTCCACTCAGCCAGGCTGCGTTTTTATCCTCTTCCTCCAGGGGAAGCTTGCAACTGAAATGAGTTAGAGCCACAACACAAAAATGCTCCCTTGTGCAACATCAGTAGGCCCCGAGTCTCTTAGCCTGATAATGACACTTATTTTTACAAAAGACATTGTTTGGGAGTTGGTACATTTTCTTTTTTGTTGGAAAAAATTTGAAATACTTGTAATCCTTTTAGCAGAGATGCTCATCATTAAAAAAGAATATATATATATACATCAAAATGTATAGGCAACAACTATCTAATTCATAGATTTTAGCCAACCAGTAGATAAAGTAGTCAAAGAGTACTATTGTCTTTTTTTCACTTATAATTAAAATTTCAAAAGGCTACACATGTTTTAAATAACAAGATGAGTAAATTACAGTAACAAAAGCTCTCAAGACACAAAGTTTTGTGTATGTGTGTGTTTATATGTGTGTGTTTATTTGTATGAATTACACAATATAATCTTTGTTACTGGAAAGGTAGAAACTAACAGTACACTACTACAGTTCACTCAAATAAAGTTTTTCTTGAAAAACGAGCACAAACCAGAGCTAATGAATTCAGAGCTTGTTCACATGGTTCTTAATATGATTTAATACACAAAAACATTGAGGAAATTTGGTGCAAATGGGTTTATTTATTACACTTACAGTTGCAGGAGGAGATCATGAGGGTGCGGGGAGAAACCAGCAGAGTGGTGCTCTTGAGCAGGATTTAATGTTGGCAGTTTAAAACAGAACACCATGTTGAGGTGCCAAACATGATTACGGGTTGGTTAGATCAGTTCACGGTCAGCTCATGTGGTGCACATGACTGAAGTGCCTGTCATAACCAACACAGGCTTGATATGAGGAGGAAGTGGGTCAATGCAGCAGTGGAAGTAACATGATGGAGCAAAGAGAAACAAAGAATGACAAATATAAATATAACTGAATCAGAGATATGTGCATCGTTTTACTGGGGTTTCCAAAAACTGAAAACAAATTTTACCATCTAACATGAGAAACATAAGAAGACAATAGAAGGAGAATCCTAAAAATCTTTAAAAAAAAGTTAATCAATGTATAAAAGAGGTGGAACTGTTAAAATGTCACCACCAGGCACATTAAATATCAGATCATTACAAAGATTGATGGCACTATGACTGTTCCACAATGTTTCATGGAAGCTTCATTTATAACAATGTGGAGGAGGAGGAGGAGGAGGAGGAGGAGTAGGAGGAGGAGGAGGAGGAGGAGGACGGGGCTGAGAGGAGGACCAGACACCAGCAGACACTGAGACTGAGAGCTCTGGAGGAGAGAGCCGGGGGTTGGCTAGAGCTTCAGGAGGAATAAACACCGCAGTCACACCAAATTCTGCTCTGATCCGTAGCCATCTCCATGAGCAGGAGAGCTCAGAGTTTATATTTTTGAATTTTTTGAGATTAAAAAGTAGATTTCTGTACTTCATGAAGGTACAGAGAGAAGAGGGGAAAGAGGGAGGGACACTGAAAAAGACAGTCTGCTGAGTGCTGAGTCCAAGGTGGAACAAAAATACACACAAACACACAGACTACTATGAGCTTGGTGACCTCCACTGTTCGCTGCAATATTATATATATATATATATATATATATATATATATATGTGTGTGTATAGTATTCTGGCTGTTTAAAGTGAACTAAAACAAATGAACTGGTCAAACTTGCATAACTGCAGAGTGAAACTTCACATTTGTGAGGGTGATGACGTCATAAAATATCACGACAGAAAATCAAAGCTTCATTCGAAAACACAAAAGAAGCTTTGCATAAAAAAAATCCATTCATTAACAGCCCCAGGGGGGAAGCAGAATCAGGGTTCACTTACTCCACCAAACAATACGGATAAAAATAAACCTCGTGGCTGATTTAAACGTCTCCTTTTATCAAGCAATTATCATGCAACTTTGATGCTGAGATGCTGAGTGCAGTTTTAAAACAAAATGCAAAGGTTTGAGGCTTGCACTGTGAAAGTGCATTGTGTTTGTGTGTGTGTGTGTGTGTGTATGTGTGTAGGGGGGACTCATCAAAGTGAGCCTCTGCATCCTGTGAGCTTAGGAAATATGCCTTTGATGATTTGCACACTGCACTGTTGTTTCTAAAATAGTCAAGTGTGTCTGTGGTGGCAGAGTGTGAACAAGAAGGTGCCAGAAGAGTGAAACGCAGTGTTTCTATCTGTGAAATAAATCCAGTGAACTACCAAGGACCCTGCAGCTGCCAAATGGCTGATGCTGGCAAAAATTTTTGGATTGTTGCTCCAACACAGAAACAAGACAAGAACTATTTGTTGTCACATCAAAATAAATAAATAAAGTTTGAAATTCTTGGCCTAAAGACAAAAGTGGAGTGGATCGATAAAACACTGTGAAATAGCAAAAAGGTCAGGGACTGGAGTCAGGGAATAGAGCAGTGATGTACAATGACACCTCTTCACTGGGAGACTTGTACACACACACACACACACACACACACACACACACACACGCACACGGACACACAAACACATGTAGAGACACAGACAACCGCAGCCAGCATTGACAAAAATACAAACATAATGCACAAGCAGTGAAGTAGCACAGCCAAAAAACCCACACATTTAGAATGTTTAATGCCAGTGAACAACTTTCTAAACTTTCTTTTTATTCATAAATGGAATTTCAAATCACTGCCCTAATTTCACTTCCCTCTTCTCCCCCTTTCTGGCTCACTCGCTCGTGTCTCTTCTCACACTCGCGGCTGAAATGGAGATTGTGTTTTCACAGCAATGCAGAGCAGACCTCCTTAAAATTGGCTCACTTAATAATTCAGCATTTGAATAAAGCTGAAATCCGAATGTCGCCGCATGTGATTTTGTGTATAAGTGAGAGTGAAAGACAGCGGGAGAAAAAGGAGGGGTGAAAAAGGCGGGGCAAGGAAAAAGAGCCGGAGTGAGCAAAGCTTGAGAATGAAAGTGGAGAGGAATGAAGAGCAGGAGAAAGAGATAAAGAGAATTTAGAGAGGGGTGTAATAGGGTTTGAAAAGCCTTTTAACATTACCACTTACAGGCAGTTCCACATGACAATCCACCTCAGTCGCCCCAGTTGCCTTTAAAAAAAAACACTCTCTAACTTATTCTCCTTTTCTTCATTTAATCCTTTGGACTGGTATAAAAAGGAACACTTTGATATTTTAGGAAACATGCTTATCTGCTCTCTCGCTGAGAATTAGATGAGAAGATTGATACCACCTTCATGTCTGTGTGAGTTACAGCTTGTAGTCAGTTAGCTCAGCTTAGCACAGTGACTGGAAACAGAGGGAAACAGCGAGCCTGACTCTGTTTGAAGGAAAAAAATCTGCCTGTGAGCACCTCTAAAGCTGCCCAGTTTCATTCTGTGCTGAGCTAACTGGCGACTCACTTTAGCTCCATATATACAGCACAGAAATGAGAGCAGTGATGCTCTTTACATCCACCTCTTTGCATAAAAGTGTACTCTGCAAGACCGTCCTTCATTATTTACTTCTATAAAAGCATTAGTATGGAATAATGGAGTTTACCTGTACCCACTGAATTATAGGATTAAGAGAAAGTGTATTGTAACATTTTTTTTTTTCGTTGAGCGTGCTGTATTTCTATGTGTGCCCGCAAGCATGCTCACAGACCAGCATAGAAGTTTGACAACATATGAGACCTTGATTCAAGCTTCCATATAGTTCGTGTTCCTGCGTGGGTGCACAGAAAAACACAGAGTGTGTAACGGCAGGGCTATAGCAAGGTTTAACTCAGGCGTGCAGAGTTTAACAGCATTCAAGCTGTCAACTCAGTTCACTACAAGGGAACTGAACCAGACAGAAAATCAGAAACACACCATTCTCTACTCCAAAAGAAGCCCGTGTTATAAAGCTCATTCTGACGGCGCTCGGAGCTCAAAGAGGCGGGTGCAGGCTGTGGGTGGGCTGGCTTCCACTGAATTTCAAATGGATTTGACAAACAACAATAGAGTTGATGTGGCATTTTCAAATGTAGGGCAGGCATTTCAGTACACATAAGAAACACAGAAGGCAGCAAATATAAGGCTGTAAGGAGAACACTGAGACGGGTTGTTCAGTGGGATGCTGGATTCTGTGTGAGAAAGGTGGGTTTAAAAAAAAGGAGAATAAAAGGTGGAAATAGCGATTTAAAGTTTTAGCGACGGTGCATATTTTTTTTTATCATGCAACCCTGTTGTGATATATTTCCATCATATCTGTCTGCTCATCTTACTTAGCAAAGGTTTGAGGTTAACAGTTTTTAAAGTCAATGAAACGATGAAATCTTTTTTAATATGCTTTTTTATATATATACAAGTTCAATATGAAGGCTGACCTCTTCAAAGCAGATGACTCTATTCATTTTCCAAAGATATCCTTGATTAGATTTATATTTTGTATTTGTTACCTTATGGTAATGTCAAAGTCCATTTTTTGTCCTTGTACCGTTACATTCCACAAAACAACACACACTCATAACTGTGAGTCATTGATCACTAAAGAAAGCCACTAGAGGCTTTTGAAAATTCTAAACTTTGACTTGTATGTGATTTTTTGTCATTGTGTTTGCTTTGTGAGCAAAGATTGAAACATGAGATACAATACTCTCTCCTGTACGCTGAAACAGATCTTCTGTCGATCTCATCCTCTTCAAGTACAAAACAATCACATTTTTGAGTTTGCAGTTTGCAGGCATGGATCATGAAAAAAGGGGGAAAAAAGCTTAGGACCTTAAATTGCTTTCCTTTCCCTGTTTTGCATAACTTGTAATTTTCAAATATAGGGTGTCAACACATTTAATTTGAAAAAAAAGCTTTGAGAAGTGAGCAAGTAATTATAAAGTTTAGAGTTTGTGAAAAACAATGCACAGAAATCAAAAGTAAAAAACAGCTCAAAAACAGAAAAGTTCCATAAATGTGTTTTTCGGTTTCACAGTTGTGACTAAAGTAATTTGGCTCAAGTATTCGTCATTTAAATGCTAAAGCGAGATTTTCAGCATAGCCGCAGAAACTTTTTGACATAATGAGAGCATAGCAATGTGAAAGTTTGTACATAGCTCACAGTACACGACAAAGTGGCTATCATCATTATTGATGGACTTTGGCTTGAGCAGGCCAAACACTAGAGGATGATCGAGCAGACGTTGGTTCCAATTGGCCTCTTTTGACATTCGCAAAGGTGTTTCTGATTCAGCGCCGGTCAAGAGCGATTAGCTGCACAAATAATACTGAAATGTCAGGGTTTTCTTATATCAAACATTTTGATATTTACCCTCTGAAATCATGTTGTGTGCAGAAATACAATGAGTGAGCTGGTCAGGACGTGTCACCAAATCAATTTAGTTTACCTGTTACCTGTCACTCTCCCAATTTGAGATAACACCCACAAGTTATGCAAGTTTTTCCAAGACTTAATTTGCATTTTCCTGTCTTTTTTTTCTCAGTGCAAATGTAGCACACAGGTACAATCAGCCAGTGTCGTCCAACTGCCTCCCGTTTGTTCTTTTCTCTGAAGTTACTATTGAACACAGTAGTTTCACATCACTGAATCACCGCTCTGAACTGTCACTCTGAAACTGTCGAGCTTGAGGTCTTGTGTTTGGGTGTGTGCGCCTTTAAGAGTAAAATATTGAAGATAAGTTCAGTCTGCCATTATGTCTTGGTTCTCCAACATTTTTTAAAACAAGTTAAGGTTGGAAATCCTCTAGTATACACCAAGCTTTATGAGGCTAAATATAGTCCAAACTCTTAGAGCTGATTTCCAAATCCATGGCTGGATAGTTCTGTCGGTGTGAAAAATGACAAAACCCTCTGATCTTTGTTGAAAAAAAAAGGCTTGAACTTTACTGAACATGATCAGCTAGATAACAAGGTTCTTGTCCTAAATGCCACGGCAATTACATGAAACATCCTTGTGTACTTTACAATGTCAGTGACAAATTATCCCCAGCATGTTTAAGCTGCTTATGTTCTCTGTGAAAAAAAGAATGAAAACAAAACTCATTTTAAACTCTTGGTTCGTACATATAAAAATTCTGCAGTTCATTTTATAATAATGCAGTTTATAATACACTGAATTGAATTATGGATGAGCGGTCTAATGAGCAAATTAGTGAGGCGACTGCAGCTGCAGCGTTACTCTCCTCCTGAGAATAATTAGTTATTAATAAAACACACATGTTGTTAAACCGTTGCCTGTCAGAAAATACAAGGCTGGTGAAGAAGAAAAGGCAATATGGTCCTCTGAAAGCTTCTCCATTGAGTAACTGAGTAACTGCTTGGCTTTTGTGACGGCTCATATTGCAAGACGTCTGACAGAAATATCAAGCAGTTTGATAACAATCTTGATCTCCCAGACGAGGTCATTCAATTAAACGGGTCATTAACCCTGTCACAGTATGAGGTCCACCAGGCTTCATGCTGACCCTGCTGACTCGCTAATTCAGAGACCATTTACGGGAACACAGGCCTGTTCATGAACACATGGACCAGGCAACTGCATCGTCACTTCAGCTCCTTCGATCTCACTCTGTTTCTGTGTGAAAAACAGTAGCCTTCTTTTCAGAGCCAATTAACCTGCCATGAAACAGGTGAGAGTTTACCCAGTCAGAAGTCGGCTTTCTGTTAACTTTCATGCACACGTAACAGTCGGCGCTTGCAATCATAGAATCATGTATAAACAAAAAAAAAGGATATAAAAATGATGAAATATGTAAAACGAAGCCTTAAAGTCAATGATGTTTTCTTGAAAACTATCAGGAGTTGTAACCAGTAGACTACAATATGATCTCTAGTGTTCATGATTTAGTAGCCTTTAGGATTTATTTATTTTTAAAGTAAAAAACTGAGTAAAAAACTGAATAAAATCAACTCAATAATGACCTAAACCTGACCTGTGGGCTCATGGCTGCCGTTAGAAACACCACAAGAAAAGCAAATGTGTTTAATCCTCAGTGGCTCATTTTAACACTATTGTTGTCAATAGTCTACATTAATTACAGTACTCGGCCACTGTAGCAAACTGCCCCCTCTTAACCAGCATATGTCAATTAGGAGCAAAAACTTGTTGATAGTGTGTTCTGCAGTGAGCAAATTACAGCATGTGCTCGTCAACCTGATTCATTATAGCAGCTTAATTGCAGTTATACCTACAGAAACTGTTATGAACAGAGTCGGTAAATTTAGTAGTAAAGTGCATACAGGCCTGACCGATAGAGCACTCTCAACCAAAGCAATGCTGATAAATGACTTGATTAAGGAGCACCGTGTTGGCATTAATAGGTTCATGTAAAAAGAATTCATAGCCTGGCATCAGTCTGACTCACATGAATCTGAAGCGTAAATCGACTAATAAATCATCTCCTCTTGTACAGCTGCAAAAGACAGAGACAGTACCATCACACTGCAGATTAGTTTCATTTACAACATTTAAAATATGTTCTTGGTTTGAGGTCAGTTGTTGTTTTACTTTTAAAATGATTAATGTGTCGCTAGTCTTTTCATTAACTGCAAGTTTTTCAGAGAAGTACATTACTCAAATAACATTAGGTTAACAATTCATTCATTTATGAACTTGAGGGTACGTATGATTAAACATTCCTAAAAACACAAACACTGTTACAAAGTCCCCGAGCGTGTTAAAGGTGGAGCTGCTCAGTGGCTGGCAGAGAAGACTGCAGTTGTACTGGGCAGCTTCCATGTGTGAATGTGTGAATGTGATCAGGGCGTTTCTACAAAAGAGAGAGCTGCTCTTAGTGAACTCTCCCTGAATAAAGGATTTTTTTTAAAAAATGAGTACACTAACTCCCTGTGTACATTAGCAGCAAAAGTCAACTAAACAGATGTCATGTCAAGAGTAGTGCTGAAGGCAACATCTCGAGTTTAAATGAGAGGTTCTGGAGGGAGCAGCTTCATGGCCTGGATGCAGGATGTCCACAATATCCAGGGTTTGGATTATGGGGATAAAAGATCTGACAAATGAATAACACAGTTTTAGAAAAAGGACATAGTTTTTTCTTCTATTTAATGTAGATTAAATCGACCTGATATGCTGTTGATACATGGCGGCTTATCCATTAAAATTACTTGTAAAAATAAAATGTCAAAAGTACAGTTAATCTTGCATTTGGCGTTTGCTAAATTTAAGTTCTGACCACTTTGTCATATAGCTAAGCAAAACTACAACCAGGCAGGCTAACTAATACAGTGCATATACATGTAACTTCAGACCCCCTCATACAAACTCATTTCCTTTGTTCTGCACTGGCTTATTAGCTCTTTTCACTTCCGCTGACTATGTGTCCCAGCTAACCAGGGTTACCATTCGGACAACCAGAGCTTTAGGGAGTGGGAGGCTCCTGCAGCTCACAGTAATGAGGCAACACACCGAGTCACATCACACACCATGAAGCAGTGACAGAAGCAGAAAGTATTACCAGCAAAAATGGGGGTGAGCTGCATACAGGCTAATGCTGATCTTAAAGAAAATAGTATATAAAGCAATTTTAGACAGCTGAATAGACTAATATCCTGTTGCGGTAAATTCAGGGTAGATGTTTGTGAGTTCAGCCATCACTATGTACTCCTGATTTGTTTTTTTTAGTGAATGTTCAGTCATCTCTTCAGATCTCAGAGAGATAGAAACTAAACTACCAGTCAGAGGTGTAGATAGCAGCACCTGGGGCGTTCAATTAAATATTAATACCATACAAAGGCTTTAGTAATGATTAGTAATGATCAATAAACTTATATTGAACTTAAATCTATCAAACTAATTTTTTATGCAGTTACTTGCTTGCTGTGTTTGCCCACAAAGGTAAATTAGTAAAAACTGGACCAAATCAGACCAACTATCATGTCACTTCATAGACTTTTAGCCCCTCAGTCGGGAAGGAAATTGTTAAGATTTTGTTGGTACCAATGCAAGTATCAATATTGATACCGGTCTAATCTCTGATCTGTTATCTGTGTGAATAAGAAGTAGTTAATCACAGGTTTTTTCAGGAGATTAAAAGGCATGTATGTTGCTTAAGAATGCAAAAGTTTAACTGCTTTACTGCTGCTCGATTTGAGTGATCTGTTTATCATCATCAACCATCATGGATGGAATGAAACAATTCTTTAAAGTCAAAGAAGAGACCTGCCTGCCTGCCTGGGACTCGTGTTATTATATCACAGGATATTAAGGCTTGAATCAGCTAGATACTTTATTAATCTCCAAGAGAAATTCACAAAATGAAATGAAGCCATGTTTTGGACAGTTTCTCCCTCTTTTCTGCGACCTCTCTGTGTTTAAAGTTTCTAACAGCGTAGGCAGGTGAGTTTGACATCACTGCTTTGCCATGTGCGACTATCACAAAAACATATGACTCCGTCTGATTGGACAACTTGGAATCGGTTCTGCACCAGAATAAGTTTTCGATTCCCATCCCTGTTCCTGAGACAGACAGACTCATTTAGCTCCATGCCGCACTGGCAGCCTTCACACAGACAGCTAAAGAATCAACACATGCAGCAGGCATTTGTGGTTGCCAGCCAACCAGTCAGTCAGTGAAGTCTTCTGTAAGATTATGGAAGCTTATTTGACTGAACACTTCCTTTTTGTGGCTGCAGGATTTTCTCTGCTGCTCTTGCCTCAAGGCAGAAACTCTTTTTCTGTTCTTTTTTTTTTGAACGTTCCTTTTCTTGCCTCTGTCTTTTCACTGTTCTCTACAGGAGAAACTGCTCCATCAGTATTTTTGTCCTGTATCTGTCACTCTGATATGAAACAGAAACGGACATATTTGATTCCTAATCCTATGTGACCCAGATCTGAGGGATTCTGTTCCAGTGTGACTCCAACCTCCGATCATAGAATATCTCAAACCTTTTTTAAGGCAACCTACTTACATCTAACACAAGAGCAGAAACCCAGAGAAGACCATGAAACAAGTGGTCAAGTCTCTCAAAAAAATGTCAATTACTTTTTTAATTAATGCGCCGAGAATATCAGATTTGCCTGAAGATGTTTTATCCACAGTGATTTTTTTTAGAAGGTTCATCAAGAGTATCATTTAAGAAATCCTACGCCTGATTATCGACACAGACAAGTGTAAGGCATTCTCAAGTGATTTTTTTAACCAATAAAGTTTAATATATTAAAAAAATGAGTAACAAGTGTTGAAACTTTTTAAGACTCACGCACCACAGACTCAGTCATGTCCAAGTAAAGTTGTGGAGTTACTTCACATCTGACAAACCGGGAGGATGTCAGCTCAGAACCTACAGCAAGAATGTACTCTGTATCGACAGCACTTATTTTTAATCTCTCCGAAAACTCGTCTTCAACTTGTCAAGTCTTTCATGTTTTTTTTTTTCTACTTGGCTTTGAGAAATCTTATAGAAGGGAACTTATTAAAATTAGCAGTGAAAAGAATCCATTATCCTCAAATTTACTACCAGGCTCGGCTGATCACAGAAGGAGCAAACGTTATCCTCAGAGGACTTTGAGAGCACGAGCCCTGAAGACTTCCACACACATCAGAAGTGTCCATGTCATTGGCACGACAGTGTCTGTAGTTGTTCCCCTTTTTCCGTTTTTCATTTTCAGTCATTAGCTTAATTACATAAATATCATCTCAGCTACATGCAGAGCTCACTTGACTTTTCCTCTACTGTTTTAACTTTTTAATTCAAAACGGATGTGGCAGGTGTTTTTTTAATTTTTTTTTTAAAGATCAAAAAATGAGGATCATATGCTCGATTTAAAAATGAAATAGTCTTTTAAGTCTGTCCAATTAAATATCATCAATTATTGACAACAAGGGCGTTGGAAGATATAAACTGATATCTTTTCATCTCAACATCTGAGATCCCTCCTTCCTCCTCTTTGAACTCTATTTTCTACTGAAACATTTCGGGGATTATAATTTTCAATTTTTTGTTTCCAATCTCCTGATTATGTCATATACATAAAATACAGTACAAGTTCTTCAGATTGAAAAGTTACTGATGTTGACCAAATAACAGTTCGACTTTGACAACCACTGTTTGTCTGATGTCTTGCACCATTTTATCGTCCCTGATCATTTAGATTAATGAAGAAGTCCTTCTCTTGCTCATTAGAGCACAAACTTCCAAAGACATTTTTTCTTTGGCCAGAATATTACATTTTCACCAGGATAAGCCAATAATCCATTCAGCATCCTGTCATATTGCCAGTCTGAATGATAAGAAACACTAAGAGCTCAGTTCAGTTCAGCTGGGGAAATTATAAGCCAGTGTCAGCATGACCTGGCATTTAGATTTGATTGTGTCAAAGCTGACAAGAAGCGTTTGTATCCGGCTCTGGTTTGTCCGCTGGCTTGGTGATGCAGCTGGACAAGATGCCAGTCCTTTCTTTTCAAGCTTGTGATTTATTCTTGTTAGAAACAACCATCTGCAAGCTACAAAATACACATATTTTTTACTTGAATGATGATACTAACATAGCTTCTCCAGGAGGGATTGTTTTTCTGGCCTCTTTTGCTAGTTAGCAGGGATTCATTTGGTCAAAAGTCGTGACAGGTTAAGGAAGAAAAGATTCTCTGAGAACCCTGTTATTAAGCGCAACCTTGCTGGTCTGTACATCTTCTCTCTCTTGGTATACCTTCAGCACATAAACTCTTTGAATCTGTTCATAATCTTTGCAGTGTCATAGTTTCTGTCAGACACCTTGTTCTCTACACCAATCTTTCTCTTATCTCATCTGGAATCCTTTGTAATCCCCACCTCTCTCTTTTATTTCACCATTACTCTCTTTCTCCTATCTGAGTTCTTATCCTCATCTCACTCCCTCCAACCCTCCAACCCTCCAACCCACCCACACCCCCAACATCTTATTCTATTATGTACTGATGCACAATGTGACCATTAGGAGTGCAAAGCTGACAGGATCTTTGCTTTGATCTCTTGTAGATATTTTATCATGCCGTCCTCTGTTGCACTGTAGAGATGAAAGAATGTTTTACAGATGCAGCCCAGATGTCAAAGGGCTCACAAAGGGCCACAGCTGCAGTGTCCACAGGACAAACCTCTTTACACAACTTGATTTCTGTTTCTGCATGTTTTTTTTACTGCAGAGCTTTCTTAGGATTTTAAAGGGTCTTACACAGGCTGGAAAAATAATCATCACTCACTTATTTCCAACCAAGATCCAAGAGAAACGTCGGCTCTAAATCATTTGGAGAGCAACGTTTCAAAGCAAAAGATCCACTGCAAACGCAAGTGTTTTTATGACAGAGGTGAAAGATATTTCAGACAGTGCAGCTCAATATCTGTTGGCTTGATCCTTTTCTGCAGCCAATAAAAAAGTGTTTACTATATCTGCAGATTGGGGTTAGATACAGAGCACATATTACCTGCCACTGGTCACAGAACTTGGCAGAACTCTTATTACATCATGTGGTGAGAGATAAAAGTGTTTCACTTTTGGAAAAGTAATAAAATTGATTTCTAAGACCAGTTCATGAGAAAAAAAATTCACTGAGTTTAAGGTTTAGCACCAAATTTCTTTAAAAACAGTAAAGCTATAAAAGAAACACACAAAAGAGTAAAAGTTTGATCTTCTGGCCAAGAAAAGAAATGAAAATAATAAATAAAACACATTTTAGAGGGTGGAGACATAACAGTGATGTAATGCTTCTATATTCCTTAAATTATCTTTAAATTTGAATTCACCAGGTTATGAATTTTTTTTTGTGCAAGAGCGATTGCTGTCAAAAACTTAATAAAATAAAAATAAACAAAAAATAGCTGCTAAGTCAACCTTCATATTTTGACCAAAATGTGATCATGATGATGATTCACAAATAAATTAGAAATTGTGAAAAATAATACGATTCTGTCTCTGGAAATACCACAACAACATTTATCCTCCACATTTATCCTCCATCACATACTGAAGGTGATTACATTCACATGTGTCTAACTGTACTGTGGTTAAAAACGCAGGGCTCCAGGCTGTACTTAAGCCAGATTTGTTAAAAAAGAAGAGGATGCCTGCATCTGTTGCTACAGCTACCAGTTCTTTTTGGATAAAAACACTGTGGGGAGGACTGGCAGGAGCATATGGACATGAGGGAGTTAATTGTTGAAAGAGAAGTTTTGATTGATGTGCATTTTTATAATAAAACTGTGGGAACTGTTGCAATCTGCCTCCAACACACCTGTGGATTTACTTCAGAAGGTGGTGGTGTAATTAATCAAAATAACAACTTTAATGTGCAGATGACCATGGAGGTTTGAAACAGTCTGAAACAGTCTGGTGTTGGCTGCACAAAGTTTAACCAGCTGTTCTGCTGTACAGTATATAATTATGTTTTGTAAGTGAGCAGTAATAATTTAAAAAGAGACTGCAGATGAATTACTTATCTGCTTCCCTCAGGTGAACTCATGAGAGTCACCAGAGTAAAGGAAAGGCTGTATTACTTCCAATACACTGTCACACTCTTTCACAAAGTTGTTCCGTCTGGCCAGCATTAACACTTTAACCAGAATAAAAACCATTTGTCTGTGTGATCACATGTCAGCTAGTTAGAAAATGTAAAAAAAAAACTGGAAAACAAACCATGGAAATATACATTTTGTGTAAATTTGTAGAGGTTTATACTGCTGAGGTTTTATAAGTTTGTCTTCACTTAATAACATAATGGAACAAGAGGTCGCTGAGCTGCTGACCTGCTCGGAGCCGGGGGGGGGCAGAGGGCCACACAAGACTTACTCATTGCTGAACCCAGGGCTACAAAGAGCCACTGGATTACTGGCATCACCGCAGGATGGAACACATCTTACTTCCCACTGCAGCGCACAAAAAACGTAAGTTACTTAGCTGAAACATTTAAAAAATGACCCCCAACCCACCCAGGGGAAATTCCTTTTCGCCAACGCATTCAGCAGTGAAAAAAAAAGAAACTGCTGGGCAGAAGTTTTCTTTCATAATGAATGATTTCCTGGTTTAAACCATAAGCTGAATTTAATTATGGATTTAATGGATCCAAATAGACTGCCTTAGTTTATTTAGTGAAGAAAAAATGAATTGAAGAAAATTGCATCTTGTGTGAATATGACTTTACTGAACTTGAAGCAGCTGTCATTAAGTGTTATGCCAGGTTGTTACCAAACTCCTCCACACTCCAGCAATTATGGCACTGACAGCCAATGATGTGCTGAAGTCTTATAACCTTTCATGCAGATATATTGGACTTTTTCAGCATAGTATCGTGAGTGTAATGCCTAATGGGGACGGACAGGATTCAAACAAATAACCGACTCTCCACACTTACAGAGCTGCACAGTGTACTGCCGGATCAATTATAAGGAGCTAATGAAAATAAATCATGTGATCAGATATAGACCGACCCACATGTCTTCACTGATATCATTAAAACTATTTTGCAATTGTATTTTACTCAACTATGCTCCCGACTCTACAGACTGACCTGTCGATGTCTTTACTTTGATGCAATTAGTTGCAAAACTATTTGTGTATATATTACACTCCAGCCTAAAGATACAATGCTCTTAAACTTCTTCTTTTTTGAGTTCTAAGCAGTAATTAAACATGGAAAAAAAATCACGAAGAGTGCCATGTTTTCCATTAACTGCTTAAAACATGTTACAGTGACATCTGTGTCCTGCATTTGCCAAGTTTTTGTATGAGGCTCATTATCTAGTGTTTCAAGCCGCTAACTTCTCCCTGCAGAAGCTGGCCGATCTCGCCGTGTTTCACACAGGGATGCACACTGACACGTAAACAGCTGCATGCACAATATGCAGACATAAACAAACGCACACACTCACAAACTTAACATAGCCTTAAGCAGCAGAATTACAAGATTAAATAAGGATTCATTTACACAGCGGTATTATCCAGTGGAATGGAGTGTACACACATGAACACACAGACACAATTGCACTGAAACACGTGTCCACACACAGAAAAATGCACATGTGCATTGTTGAGACCTCAGCATGGAGTTAGAAAAAAAAGGGAAGGGCCTTGCAAATCACTCTCCAGTGTGAAATCTGGCATGAAGCAATATCCTCAGGAGCTCAGATGATTTACACTGAACTCAATTTCCCAGAGTCCCTCAGGTTTCACGCTTAAACATGATCTCTGCCCTTGGACACATGATGCCATCAGGTCAATGGAAACCCACCTCTGCCCTTGGTCTTTCTTTTTTCTCAAGCCAACAGGGCAAAAGTGCTCCTCTTTCTCTTCCCCCATTGCTAAAGAGGGAAAACAGCTCTTTCAATCCCACAAGGCCCAGGGGTAAAAGTGTTTTACAGTCCTGCTCGGTGCTGATTGCTGCGCTGCACTTACTTCCAATTGCAGTGATGCAATTTAGGCCCGCCTAAAGGACTAAGTTAGGGTGAACAACTTAATGCCAGCAGCAAGGACACAAGATCTACCAGATGATTTTACAAGCAGATTGAGCATCAAGCTGCAAACTTCATAAAAACATAATCGCAGACTTACAATGCATCAGTTATTTAAATTTAATTCTGATGTAGTTAAACTGAATTAATAGACTTTCTTAAGTATTTCCACAAAAAAACCTAAATTGACCAAAGTTTGTTTTGTTTGTTATATGCCATGTTGACAATTTCATTACATATAGGAGTATTTTAGGTCATCTGTGAAAGTTTTACATTAAAGCATACACATATTCATACCAACACACACACACACACACACACAACACTTTACAGCAGCTCAAGCAGTAAGTTAAATATGCTGATGGTGGAACAAAAGTGGACTTGCTGAAATCTGCTGAGAGAAGTTTTTAATAGCTGAAAGAAACTTAAGTTATTGATGGGGCCGTATGCATGTATAGGAGTGTGTGTTATCCATGTGAATGCACGTAGAGTATTTCAGTGTGTATAGCGGTATGCATACTGAAGTGAGTCTAAGTTTGTATTATTTGCGTCACCGTTCAAAGTTTCTGTGTTTGCCGTTACGGTGGGGTCCGTTTGTTGCCTCGCATCAACCTTCGCTCGACTCAGCGTTTAATAAAACATGTACACTAGGAAAGGGTGTGTGTTGCTGTGTGTGTGAATGTGTGTGTCAGGAGAGAGGGACTGCAGCAGAACACGGTGGCTTGAAATCTAGGTCATCAGCATGAGAGAGAAAATGGGAGAGAGGGAGAAAGGTACCTTGCGAAAAGGGAAAAAAGGTAGAATAAGAAAGACAGACATGATTGGACAACAGTCAAGTGGAGGCAAGATTTTGAGTGATAGTCTCAGGGAAGATGTCTAGTCGGAGAAAGAAAGTAAGGATGTCTGAGTACTTTCTGTGAGCAGCAGTAGCATCATTTTACTTCAAGTCTTTGAGGACATTCATTAATTTATGCCATATATCCTGCATGCAGCTATATTTATGGGTTTTGTTTCATTTCTCTTTTACATTAAAGTTAATATTAAAGTTTGAACATTTTTGTTGACCAGAGTTGGAGTTTCCCAATTTGCTGTTGCTCTTTTATAGATAAAAGAACTGGCTAGTCCTCACTTGCATCCTCAGGGGGTTTTTATAGGTCCCACTCACTGACTGCTGAACACTTCATATCAATCAGTGGCTATAAATAGAATATTTTTCTGGTCTTAGATGCTGCAGTCTGAGGACTGAAGACTTCTCTCACTGCTTCATTATAAGCTTTGCTCCAAATAAATCATCTTAAGATATTTTTTTTTTAAACTCCATTTATGACATTTTTTTCACTCTTACAATGGCTTAGCTTAACATGTCAAAACTAGCTAAACATGTAAAAATCAGAGTTGGCTCTCTGAAGGCTGAAATGCCTGCTGCCAGTTCGGCTGAAGATGATGGCTCAGAGAACGACCATCTGACTTCCCCTCCTCCTAAAACACTTTTTGCCCCTTTTAGATCACGGAAGTATTAAAGCAAAGCCATTTTAGCATTTGCCTTGAATTTAGCATTTTTATGAAACAATAAATTAAGTTTTTAAATAGCTGCTTTGTGTATTTTTTTTTTTTTTTTGCTGAGTCAGGTTTCCTCCGACCTTTAGACTTGCTCTAAAGCTCTGTTGTTGATTTGGCCATTACAGAAAAATTGCAGATGAACATTGAATATTCAGGGATTCACATTATAAACACTGCCACTAAATATATGTGTTAATTGGCCATAATTAATCACATCCAGCTGCTCTGTTATCCAGGAGCAACACAATAACATGTTTGAATTTTTACATAGAGTGGTTTCCAATGAGTGTGCCATTCCAGCTACACTGTTGTAAAATATTGTTCTCTTTTTGTGATTTATTTTTATCCTTCAGACTACTTTTTATTCATTTATTCTCACACAAGGATGTCTTGCAAAGGAGACTACAGCCTCAGTGGAATCCTCTTGTTAAAAACGGAATACTTAAAGAAGAAAGATGGAGAAAAACATGCATTGTCCCCATAATGTACACAGTAAATGTATTCTATTTTCGTTGCAGATTGTTCTAATTGGCTGTCCAGATCATGCCGCTCTTTTTTTAGTAGGATCCATAGATGCAGCTAAAAACACATGCACATGCACAAACACACTCATCACCCTGACCCTGAAATCTGCGAATCAGCAGAGAAGCTTCATTAGAGCTATCATGAAGAGTAATCACAACGTGCCTTCCTGCATGTTGTGTGTGAGTCCCAAGAGGTCCATTAAGCTAGTGATATTATTGCTTGGTGTATGGAAGAAGTCCTCATGAGTTTTTTGCGTTGGATCACGCACACAATGGTGTTATAACACACACACACAAACACACATCAGCAGTTCAGGCTAAGAATATTGTGATCTTATGTAAATATGTGCACGCACACGCAACACGCACACAAAAACAAAAAAATGAATGCAAAGAGTGCAGTGACAGAATGTGAAACCTCAGTGATGTGTTAACTGGACGCAGGCGATACAACAGCATCATCATGACATATTTGTGTAGCTTAGCAGCTGTATTTATTCATGCAAGGACTCTTATTCTTCACTCAGTTTCCTGGCTTTGAGTCAATGCATTTGATGTTTGTTCGAGTATCCTCAGCAGGCTCCGGCTTACACTGACTTTCATGCTGTGTCTGCCTGCCACGCAAAGACTCGCGCAGCCTCGTGGGTACATTTGGTACGTCAAATGGAAAAAAAAAAACAGCAACACATACTTAATGTTACCATTGAGATCACCAGTTCTTCCACCTATATCAGGATCAACCTGTTAATGCTCATTTAGACAGAGTGGGGGAAGCTAGCAGCTGCACCCTTTCACACTTTTGTGCCGGTGGATCTTCATGTGTGGGTGCGACACCACAGGTGCACCGACTTTAGTGGTTTATTTACAACAGCAGTAATCAGCTGCATGGCATATTTGTTTGTTTTCAGCGCTGGTAGACTGTCGTGACGTTTGCTATGTAGATAACTCTGTTTACTTTTCCTATCAAAATTGAATCACCCACAGATAAATAGACTGATATCACTGACAGCCAATTAGTGTAGCTGAACTCTGCAGGGGTCCAGTGCTGCAAAATAAAAATAACCAGATTTCGAATCACTCTAATTCCAAGACTGTGTGACTGTAACTCTGAGTTTTTTTCTCTCATTTATTTGTGTTCATTTTCTCAAAAACAAGAGACCAGTGTGCTCCCTAAATGACCCATAATTTTCAGTCTGGCACTTTTAGCAAGTAATTATTGTAAGAAATTCACTGACATATGAAAGCTGTTTCACTCTGCTAAGCCCAAAGCTTGCATCTCCCATCCACAACACATTTTTTTTTTTTTTAATTCAGAAGCTCTCTTAAGAGTTTTACTGAAATCTGTGAAACTTATCACTGTGGCTTTTCAGCATACTGTTTCCTTTTTGTTCCTGCCCATGTGAAACAAGGATAATATTTCGGTGCACTCAGGTATCAGTTTATTTGATAAAGACATGATGATAAACTTCCTGTTTTGTTGATAATGTGGACTCAAATTCAAGGTAATTTTGAATGCTGATCTGTGGTTCTATCGAATGTGTTTCACAGAGTCATTTGTTGTTGGAGTTTCTAATGTTTCTCATTGCATCAGTGAGAGTAACTAAAAACTGGTATTGAGGATGAGTGTAACATAAAAAAGGGGAAAAAATGTGTCTGTAATTTTAGTTTTCCATTTGAGAAATAGGAATCTGTCAAATAGCATCTAACTTTGACTTTTCTATCTGTATTCTCCCTTACAGCCCAGGATGTGCAGTGTGATGTTTTCTCCATTGACAAGCTTATTGTCTGAGACAGTTGTGAACTGTCTTCAGCTTGCTGCATGGGTAACATACCCTAAAATTCAATTTCCCCACATATTTTTTTCCATTTACAGAAAAAAGCATAAAAACAGAGTGCTGAGACACATAGACTGTATTAAATCAACTCCAAACACTGCATATATTCAACCCGGCAGGTGTGGGTGTATGAACACTGACATTACAAGCTTATCTAAACTCACCTCAAGTGTGAAGACAGTGGCGTAAAAATATCAAAGAGCCTTTAAAAGGCAAAAGTCAAATAGCAACACTGAATGGATTATTCATGTCAAAACAGCCCAAAGACTCTGCAGGGGTTCAATTAAACAACAGACCATGTAATAAGATCAGAGGGATTGTTATAGAGCTGAAAAGTTGGTGCCTCAAAAATGAACTGTGCAGTATTAATAATACTATTTGCTTTTTTTCTTATCTTTTTCTTTGCATTTTCCAGCCACTTTTTGCTTTTTTGTACAAAAGAAAAGGTTAGAGTTTGCTTTTTTTATTATTTCCCCATGCTGAGAAGGTGATCTGTTACTTAATGTAAGTCACCTAAAATGGTTCATGTAACAATTTTTTAAACTCAGAAAATGGTGTTATAATAATTATAATATTACAAAACCACCTGTGTTCCTTTATGCCACATAGAAAAGAGGGGGGGAAAATGAGTTTTGAGGATACAATACAGACTTCTCTGTCCTCACTTCACTTTCAGGGAAGGAACAAAAGAGAAAGAAAGAAATGTTAGAACATAAAAGAAAAGCAATTGGCAGTTTAGTCTGAGAACATAAGGCAGAACAAACAACCTCAGACTGATTCCAGAGGCTTTTAGCTGGTGTAAGACTGACTGACAACAGCAAACACACTGAAGGTAACAACGAGAAGATGAGTAACAATGTCAAAAATAATAATGCAACATGATAGTAATAACAGCTGAATCTGGAGCTGGCAGCTGGATGTCACTGAAACTTTTAACCAGCTACAAACTCAGATATAATCACAGTTAGATCACCAAATTTACCAAATGTTGGACTATTTAAATTGTTGCAAAATGCCACGATTAACTAAAGTAATTAACTAATGTAAGAGCTAATGTAAGAGTTTTTCTGTGCAAGCAAAAGCAAGAGTAGATGTGTTTCAGTGCTTTAATGACTGACACATGCTGCCATGTATTTAGTCCTTTCTGCAGCAGCCTGTTTGATTCCTTCCTCAGCCCTTTGCTGTGTGTCACCTCCTCCCTGCCTTCCCTGTCTTCCTCCAGCTGTCACAATTTAAAAACAGCAGAGAAAAAGACTGTGTCCTTTTTATTTTCGGTAAACGGCATCTCTCAGAGGCTTTGCAGAAACAAATACATTTTACTTTCTTCAGGATTGTCTACTTCAACTTCTCACTCACCATTTCAGTGCTCCATATCAAAAAGCTATATAAGCTGATATTCTTTGAGGGAACAGAATGAAGTGAGGGCAAAGTACAAAAAAAGGAGATCGAAGAAGAGATAAATTGTGTCATAGAGAGAATAAAAAAGAGGGGATGAGTTAGAATAAGGTGAATCAATTTATCCTCTAGTTTGTCATATAGAGCTGTACCTTCTACTACTGGATTGAAACACTTTATTGATCTAAGATTTTTTTTTTTCACCAGAGAAAGTGACAAATAACAGAGAGTGTTTACAAGCATGTAAAGGATCATTTCATCAAATGGGATAAAGATATTTTCCCACACTGTCCGGCTTACAAAAAAAAAGGACCTAGAAGCAAAACACAAACTTGGGGAGGTAGAGGAAGCAAAAAGTGACCTCAAATGAAAATAAAAGAGGGTGGAAAACTGAAGATGATGACCGACGTACACAGCACTGAGGAACTGACGGAAGATTTGACAGCTGAGAGGGAAAAAACAAGTTTAGATACAAAGAAGAAGAATAAAACACATTGTCCAAACCGTGACACAAGACACACACCCGCTGTCGTACCTACAACAAGAGCTCTGCTGTCTGTTGTTGTAAAATATAGCTGTTTTTTTTTTTTTGGAAACAGGTAAAGTGAAAAATGCTGGTGTCACATTAACCAGGTTATTGTGTCCTGTGTTAACCTTATTTCTCTAACCTAGTTTCTTGTGTGCATTCAAACACAGTGATAGATTTAAGTACATGACCTGAAACTTTGTGACAAGGTAAATTTAGAAGATGCATGTCCTCGTCTGGCAGAAGCAGCCCGGCACCATCTTTAACAGGGTATTTTAAAACCCCAGCAAAGCTTTTCAGCAGTACACCTCTTGGGTTATGCTGGTTTTTCTGCATGAGCAAGCAAGATAGAGCAGGAGAGAAAGGCAAGGTGAAGCTGGTCAATAGCTCTCTGTGTGTGAGTGTGTGTGTGTGTGTGTGTTTTAGAGAAATGGGAGGAGAGAAATAATTGTTGAATTGTTTTTTCATAGAGCTTTCCCTGGTAGATTTAGATCCAGATTCATTAATCTAAAAGCGAGGTGTAAGCCCTCTCTCAGGATTTTATGGGGGAGAACAAAACAGCAGGGGAACGAGAGCAGCTCCATTTGACTTTTTTTTTCCTCCCTCTGTTTCCTGTCATCCTTGCTTTTTGTTACTCTCCCTCCTCTCTTTCTGTCACAGCATGTTTTTTTTTCCTTGCAAAGAAACTCGGAGTATGAACGCCTGACAGAGGAAAAAAAGGGAGCATGAAAAATGGAAGGAGTTGAATTGTTTTGACAAGTTCAGTTTGAGGTTTGTGGAGCACCTTCTTACAAGGCGATCAAATTAAAATTTAATCTTTAAAATACCAAAGGTTAAAATTTGACTTATATTACATGTTGTTGGGCTTCATATTATGACAGCTGGTGACAGTTAAGCGCAATCACACCATCTCCTCTGGCTGCACCAGACTCCATCTTATTTTTATATTAGATTTATTGGATTTCAGGGTAGAGATTAACTGTGGGTAACTTAGAGCAAAGCATGGTGTACTTCATTTTGTGACTTTTATTCTGTGTTATTCTGCAAGAAAACAAAAATTCAAATTTAAACTGCAGCCTTCAGGTGGATCTCAGACTCTTCCCATGAATTCAGATGAGTTTTCACTTCGTCGAGCAATGAGACTCACATTTTCATGGGGCCTCTACAGTGGGTGTACAATGTTCCTGTGTGTGTGTGTTTTTTTTTTTTTTCTCACCCTCCAATTGAACCAAACTAAAAGAGAAAACGCTCAAGAGGTTGACTAAACTGTTCCAAACATAAATAGTGCAAATACACTTTTTTGTGTTGCTTGCAGGAGCACTGGATGCCTACACACACACACCCACAACTTCCTCAGATTACATCAACTTTTGGTACAGTAAGGGCACACACACACACTCATACACACACACATACACAAATTCAATCAGAAGCATATTTTTCTCAGCATTTGCTTTTGGCTTTATTTAACCAGACAGGTCACTTAATTTCCTATTTACAAGAATGGCTTGTCAGGCAGTTTCACATTTATCTCCCAACAAAATTAACAGCACTTCCAAAACACACACTCAAAACTCACACACTTGCATCAGCCGGTTTGATATTTTACCTGACTGATCCAACAGATCCTCAAAGAAAAACATTTTTTCCCTGCAGGGAACTTCAACAACTGGATTTGGAGTCTTTCTTGCAGATATTGACGGAGATGAGTTGCGTTAATTCAATATATTTTGCTAGAAATGATCCTGGTGCTTGGTGATTTAAAATCTTGTTTTTTTGGCATCTTTGAAACTTTGAAAACCTGCCACTCTAAAGGTCTCTGCACAGCCCTGGTTGCAAGGACACTCTTGTAAAACACATTTTTAATTTCACTGAGGTCGTTTCCTGATTAAGAGGAAACTCCTCCGTTTATACACATAAAGTTCCATTTAGTCGCCATTAGGAGTACTTCCTGTGCAAACAGCTGTATAATGTCTTTTGTGGCTCTGGTGAGAGCTTTCTAAGGCATTACAAACCGGGGTTGGGGGATTTGAAAGGAATTTGCATTTAGAAAGCACAGGGAGATTGAGATGCATTATTGGATAAAAAGAACCAAAAGCTTGACCCGAACCAGAAGCTGAGAGTCTGGACATCTTGGCTTCTTTAGAGTCCAAAGTCTCTTTTAAGTAATCCATCTAAATGGAAGTGCAAATTGCTGGATATCCCTCTTTAGATAAAATGTATTAACTAGTAATAGTAATCTGGTAACATAATCTAAACTCATAACAAACTCAGGTGTATTGGGACACAAACATATCATGGATGTATGTGAACACATCCCAACCCAAAGAGTTTGTGAAGGGACGCTTTAAAACCTGGGTTCATAGCATGACTAGAGCTCCTGAGTGCTCGAATGAAGGATAAGCAAGTGCAATCATGGCTGAGACATCAGTGAACACACAAGTTCACACACACATTTGCCTGACATATTCAGTGAGACTGACACAGACAAAGTTGTTGAATTTTTGCTATTGTTGTATCGAATTGTGATAGAATTTATTGATTCTGATGCAAAAGAATAAAGTGGAGTTTTTATAGAGTCGGCCTCTAGTGGCTTAACGAGAACAGCAGATTAAGACCATTTACACACAGGTTGCCACTTGACTTTTCAGGCAGAATGCAAGGAAAGAACCATGTCATGCCGCTGGTCAAATAAGAAAGTCCCATTCTGCTAAAAAGTGGAGCTGTTGAATCAAATAGCAGGTTATTATCTCTTATTCTCATACAGGTTGATCTAATTGTTCTCCGGCTACTGTTTGTACTGGACTTCTGTGTGTGTCTGTATGAGCAGGGTGTGTGTTGACTAAACAATGTCTGACTGGTGACCTGCTCTTCTCCCAAACCCGCTAAATTGAATAGACTGCACCTGCAGGTGCCCTGTTGGCTTAAACCCACACACACACACATATACACACACACAAACTCATACACACAACACCACACACACAGGTACACATGCACACCTGTGAAAAATTATGACAAGTGGTGATGTGCTTGAGTGCACAAGGACAAATGCTGGATGCATGGACGTACACCCCCCCACATACACACATGCACACACACCTCACACACACAAACATGCTGACACAGACGTAAACACACACGCTCGTGTACACCTGTGGGAAAATAAAGAGAAGCTCTGATGCAGTTGGCTGCACAAGGTCAAACCCAACATGTGAGTATGCAAACCACACACGCACATGCTCCGAGTACACAGATACACACCAAATTAGGCCATACAAATGCAAACTGGCACTTGGATTTAGCTAAGAGGGGGTGGAGAGAGAGAAAACCAGGGTGGACAATAATGAGGGAGAGAAAGGGGGAAAGAGGGAGTTGGTTGAGGAGGAGAAACAAAGGGCTCAGAGAAAGAGGGAGTTAATTGGATGAACGGCAGAAAGGGATAGACAATAGGAAAAGGTTATGCTACAGTAGGAGTGAGAGAAATAATTGAAAGGGTAGATAAAAAGGTATAACCCTTAATTTACACAGTCATTGACTTTGTTGATTAAATGATGAACTTTCTCCCAGTAAATGTGGTTGAAAATGGATAGTGTTAATATAAAAGAATGATAATTGAAAAAGGTAAAAGCTGAGATGATATAAATATAGATGAAAGTAAATGCAGCTTTAATGTGCACAAAAAGAAAACATTAAAAAGATGAAAAATGCCAGTGTGTTTTAACACACCATGAAACTCAGAAGTCATCATTTTATATTTAGTTTGTTTGTTCTAATTGTGTTTCATTAAACTCAGACAGACATAAAAGTTGCTACTAATGAACATAGTTTTTATTATGTTTCTGTTGTTGTGCAGGTTTTACTGGTCACCGTATCTGCGGTTTTGCTGTCTGTAAAAATGTTTTCCCTGCTGAAATTATTACTTTATAGCTTATGCATCCCTTTTTCAAACTTTAATTTTGTGAGTGTATAAAAAAGGAAAGGGTGCTGGGAGTTCTGGGAAATATTGGTTTCATGGTTGATAGTTTTATTTAGGCTCAACTTCTCATCCGGCAGAGAGTCCAATTAAATCAGGAGATGTTACACACAGACACCCAAACAGAACCAATAACAATGTACACACACACACACACACACACACAAACACACACATGCACACAGAAACATGCTATATGTGGAGCTTTTGATGTCATGCCCTCCTCTACACGCTAAATCTTTTTCTGATTATGTGCCTCGCAGATATTTGTATTTGCAAATGACGAAACGCTGAACGTGGGGGTGAGCCACTTCTCTCTGTCAGTGTGTACAGTATGTGTTTCTGGGCTGCAGCGGTTTGTTAGGTTGCTCAACAGAGAATAATAGTTGGCATGAACACAAGGGAAGAGAAGAGGAGGAGATAGGAAGTGCAAAAGGCGATGGGAGACCTTAATAATTCAGCTTCTGGCACAAATTGCTGAAACTGAAAAATATCGCAAATTACTTTTGAAATAAACTTTCAGTGAACTTTTCGGTGCCGTCAAACAGGAGATGTATGTCAAATGCAAATATTTGCTACGAGAAACTTTATTAAAGCGTAAGAGGTTCTGGATTGATTAATAAAAAAGCAAAAGACTGCGCTGGAGTCAAAAGGACTCGGTTTAAATTCAGAGTGGGTTTCTATTAAGTGGCATTATATATGTGATTTGGAATTTTAATGAAGCACAAGAGAGTTTTCAATTGTCCTTGAGGCTGATACCCATTTAACACCGACTATCACACTGCAAAATGAGCTCTACCAAAACCAGGGTTAGTATAAGTAATTTCTCACATTAAGGGATTCCTGAATGGATTCTTTTGTCCATCATTTAACTATTTCTCATCCATGGCGTCACATAGAGAAGAGTATATACTTGGTATTTGGTTTCTTTAGATAAGGTTTAACTGAAAGCAAATGTTACCATGGCACCTCATCCACTTGTTGTCAAATACTGATGCTTTGGGTTTTCAGTCTACCTGCTTAAAGTGCTGCTATTGAACAATCTGGTATAGAGACGTGGTAATCAATCCTAATAATATTTCTACTCAATCCCCAAATCTGCCCATTACAATTTAAATTATGTATAAAGAAAATTATAGTAATCCATGATTTATAGCAAGGATGAATACTTAATCACTGATTTCCTTTTCATCTTATTCACATGGAGGCAGAAGGTCAATTTTTCATACCGACATATGAAATTCCCACTAAACCTTTTGCTGTCATCCATTATTTTCAGGGCTGCTTCACATTGACCCTGACTGTACGATTCTGTACACTAACACTTCAGTGTCCTTCCTTTGGGATCAACATAGTGTTATTTTATGTGACACAGGCTTCCCGTTTAAGTACAGTATGGACCCTACAGCTAAACTGGAGTCTGAGCAGTACAGTGGGGTGCAGAGGAGTCCAGATGATACAATCATTCCCACCGGCCAAAACAGTCGGTGCAAACAGTGGAGAGCGCCGCAGAAGGGCAGGAATCCTGAATCTGCGTAGGTTGTCACCTAAAATTACAGTTATTTTACAGTCCAAGGTTCATGTCAGCTCAGTGAATCGTTGATTCCCATTAAATTGACTCAGACTTTTACAACTAAAAGACTGTGAAGGAAGAAAGGAGGGGATTATTGAGGGGTGGAGGGAATGGATGTGATGACAGTAATACGACAGACAGAGTGACAAAGAAAAAGAATGAATCGAAATGAGTTTTGAAGTTTTGTATAAAAGCAGTTTTCAGTTTGTTTTTTTTCTTTGTATCTTCGTATAGTTCTATTGTTAATCTTATCGATGTACAGGGATTGTTTGTTTTGCTTTTCCTGTTTGTTTGCTTGTTTTTTTCTTTTTTCTTTTTCTTTTGTTTTGTTGTGCTGTTTGTTTTCTATATATCTGTATGAGGCGTTATGAGTTGAAAACCCCTCAAAAACAAGATAGCGCATCTCAAGGGGTTTATCTTAATAAAACAAATTTCACCTATCAATTAAATGCATAAATGCCTTCAATTCAGTGTCCAAAATGCTTTATATGGGGATTCATGTGTAAACTATAGTTTCCATCGGATGCCCATATGTGTCAGTTATACTGAAAATGTTTTATGGTTATGATGCATGATCCTTTTCATGGCTGACAGCACTCAGATCACCAGAATGATAATCGTGACAATGCACGTCAACATATTTGACGTTTCTGAATTTTTCTCGGTTGCCTTGACCTTTCCTCAATGCCAAAACAACCTACACAGCTTGACAACCAGCTCTCACAATCTGCCTTCTTTAAGACAGCGATGTGTGGTTTGTAGGCTGCAAGGTTGACACAAAATGTTACTGTATGCATATGTGACATCCACAGCAAAGATCTTATAAAGACTCTGCAGACAAGCAGACTGAGGCAATCAGGAGAAACACCTACATCAGTCCTCAGATGATGTTCCATTTCTTTTGTCAAAAGGTGCTTCTCAATGCCACTGTGATTTGCAGCATTGAAATTGGATGAATCATGCTTATTTAGTGCCTCCTTAAACGTCTATTCATATCTCCTTAAATGTCACTCTTGCTGTGATCGTCTATGACCTTTAGATCTTGTTTTTATGTGTTATAGTGTTCCAAGACTTATTTACTATAAATAAAACCAGTAAATAACTTGAAATAACTCACTTACAGTGCGTTCGTGTTAGAGCTCCACTTTTTATTTCAATCCTGAGGCAAAGAAAAGACAAGAGAGACAAGAAGAAAAGATGCATGGAATGAATTAATGAACAGCACAGTAGACAGCTGGAAAAAAAAAAGCCAAGTACAGTGGAAGTCAGGAGATGATAGGAGACGTGAGAGCAGGAGGGAAAGAAGAGTGAGAATGACAGAGGAGATCAAAAAACAGAAAGGGAGACAAGAAGAGCAAGAGGGACATGGAGGGATGGACACGGGGAATAGATGGCCGGGGGCCTGGAGAGGGACGAGACAGTTGGCAACACTTTGACACAACAAAGGCCAGAAGCACATTACTGCTGAACAAAAAAAAATCAAGCTGCCGCCAGAGGGACGGCCAGGGAAGAGGGGGGGAGAGACAACAGAGAGACAACGAGAAGTGGAGGCATATTGATGTGTGCGAGCGAGACAGACACCAGAGAGGCTGTGTGTTGGGAACGTGTTGACAGGGCGACACACTTTTCCAGAGGACAGGCAGAACATAACCGTTAGCAAAACTAAAATCCAAGTTCAGCGGCAGGGCAAGAAGACGGAAGGAAAGAGAGAAGGGCACATCGGACACATCGTGACAGCATTTTTTTTGAGACATTTACATAAAATTTACATGTATAAGAGAGTCTTTGCTTTTGTGTTTGTTAAGCTGTTTTGAAGTTTTCCTCAAATTGTGTATGTAAGTGCTGTAACAACAGGACATGTTTTAAAGGAACAGTCCATCCAAAAGTGGACATTTGTGTCACTGTGGGTCAACTGGTAAAACATAAATGCTACACCAGCGTTATATGATTTTTCTGACCACTTAGAGGAAACATACTGTAAAGACAACAAAAATACAAATAAAGCTGAAAGCCTGGGTTAAAAATATCATTGAAGCCTCCAAGAAATAAAGAATAACAACAGTATTTATCTGGAGGAATATTTCAAGCCATTTTTTAAAATAAATTGACAGTACTTCACTTTATGCTTTTTTCTCTTTCACGTGTCATTGCTTGGCAGATTGTGTACAAAGAGTTTATCAAAAGTTTTCTTCATTTAACAAGAGCAGGAGGCAGGTCATTGTTTTTGATGTGCTAAAACAATAATTTTTTGGGCATGAAAACCAAAACAGTGAGCTAAAAGACACTAGAATATTAATAAATGCAACTGCAGAGCTGAGTGATAAAACTAACAGGACTGTGGAATCTTTACTGGAGACATATTTCATTCAGCCATTTATTTTCATCTTTAGTACATCTTTAATAACATTTCACTGCACAATTGTTAGACATGCTGACTGAAAAAGCGTTTGATAAAAGATGTAGACGTATATCACAAGCTAACATTCCTAGGATGCTATGGAAATATATAATTAAAGCCTATATGACATCCTATAAAAAACATAGCACCGCTGTGGCATCCAAGTCAACATTAGCTGGCAGTTTTGTGAAATGAGAGGCTGATTTTAAATGCACAATTTTTTTAAGGTCACATTTTTGAACGGCCTGGCAGATAATTTGCAATCAAAGACAGTTATGAGAAACAAAATGTTGTGCAAAAAGTTTCAGACATGTATGAATGAAAATAGGATGAACACTGTGATGAGCATGGTTATCGGTATGTTCATTGGTAGAGTGCCTCTCAGTGTGTGTCATCATCGGGTTTGATGAGGTTGGTTTATGTTTAAACAGTAAAGGAGATAATGTTGCCCGGGCAGACGAACAGTGCCGTGACTGTGACTAAGCCGTAGAGACAGTCACTAATCACTTCACTAATTGATAAATGTTTGTGCCGCATAAATTAAATCATTATGACTGTCATGTGTGGAGATAGGAAGTGGTGTGTGGTAGGGGTTAATCTAGCAGAAGGAGAACACTGAGGGCACACCAATTACACATGGTGGCTCTGCGGGCTGTCATGAATTGATTTGATGAATTGATCTCTCTACACCACAATTTATCAGGATTGATTTCTTTTCCAGCTTGTTGCACATACACAAAAATAATTGCACAAACCGCTTATTCAGAGACAGTATATAAAGAAGTCCCTGTAGCATACCTTCAATTGAACCGCTTGTTCCAGAGCGCTACGGCTCGGTGGAAATACATAAAAGTCTCCTTTTAGTGAGTGTTTCTTAGGGCCTGGCAGCAAACAGTGCATCAAAGCTGCACAACTGTCTGTTTTGTTTAGGCTGATGTGATTGTCTTCTTTTGTCTGTTTGTCTGCTTAGATTGCCGACTGTGCGGAGAAAGGAGTTTAAATATTAATTCATCAGGAGATGGAAAATATAACACGGAATCCGAACCAGACCTCCAGTTTAATGGCGCCAGACTGACATTGATTCAAATATCCCCCTTTTGTCAGCATGTGCTCACGTTGTGCCAAAATAAAGCTTCCCCTGCTTTTACTGGATGTCTGCTCCTGGCAGTAATAAGGTGTTGAGTGAAGGCACTACAGTATTTTTCATAATTTACAATCATGGTGTGATGCAGGACGCAGGCATGTTAGTATTTTGTATTAAGCTAGTTGCTTCTTCAAGACCTTTTCTTTAAAACTCCTAACTGTAGAAATCCACATCATTGACATCTTACTTTTAGATCAACAACACATAGTGAACCAGTAAAATACTGTTTTTAAACTTCCTCTGTTATCCTGTTGTCTCCTCTGCCCCTGGCATGACTCCCCATCCATGTATCTTCTGTTCTCTATGTTTCGTTTCTAATCTTTATTGATATTCATCAGATGAAATGAGGTGGAGAGACTACACTCCATTAATATCCTGTGCTCCCCTCCAACATCTGCAGTGACACGTTGAAACATTAGCAATGACAGATGAGTTTGCTGATGTGAGGCAAGACTGACGCACATCATACCTTCTCAGTATTCTCTGCTTACGTAACATCAACAACTTTGCAGACCAACAGGAGAACAGTGTGTGTGTATGTGCGTGTTTTGGTAACCAAATTACAAGGATAAGGCCGTAAAAACACATAGAAATATTCAGAGGAAGAGAAATGAAGGCAACAAATTAAGGTAAGAGGTGTTGTCAGCTACATCAAATTAAAAATGTGATAGTTTGGCACTTGAGGGAATTAAAAAAACCTTGTTATCCTTAAAGCTGAGCATAAAATTCAATGTGAAGAATCCCAAAGCAGAGACATCTTAATTAACTGTCCGGTGACTTCATCAGCGGCACTGAAATGCTTTTTTTTTTACTGGGAGGTTGATTTTGATGGAGCATCCCTGTTGTCATCATCAGCGATGTGAAGTCAGGAATCCTGTTGAGTCCTGCAGCAGAAATATTGAGGCTTGATTCCAACACAAAGAAAGGCATTTGCATTATTTATACTTATTTGATTACACTTAAAATTAGAAATGATATCTTCTAAGTTTAGAGTGTAGAGTAAAATGCAGAGTTCATATAAATGTAATACCTTTTTTTGGTTATATTTATTTTTAGCAAAGTTAACAACATTGCTTTATAGATAGTAATGTTGATCTGTAGGTCAACGACTAACGGTGAAACTGCCACCACATTTGGTAAAGACAGTCTTTCTCCCAAAAAGATGAGTGTTGACTGTCTGAAGTGATGCTGTGATTGCTCCCTTTGTTGCCACTTTAGTCAATACTTGCGGTCCAGAGGGAAGTAGGCTACAGTATCTTGATGGATTGTTTTGACATTTTGCTAGATACACAGAGTCCGTACAGAATAAATTGTATTGACTTTTGTAAACCTTTGTGTTATGATCCATGTCTTTAATTAATCAAATAGGTGATTATCTGGTTAATAGAAGAAGGTTCCTGCTGACAAAACAACAGAGGATGCTAATGTATGTAAGCTGCCAGCTTCTTTTAAAGGAAGAGAGAAGGACTTCCAGGTTGAGTCAGAGAGGACACATGAACATGCACGTCACCTGACTACACGACTCCATTATGGACAAAAGATACAGTTAGATGGTTTATGGTTAGATTTTTATAAAATACAAAGCATTTTAGAAATATGAGCCTTGACCTTTTTACTTCTAAATCTTGATCTTGACTACATGGTAAAAATCCAAAAGAAAAAATTAAAAATCTTCAGTCATAAGGACTCTAATGGAGCAGAATTAATGAGTTATTGCTAACTATGGGCTATGGGCTTGACCCCAGTATTGACATCCTTTCTTACTCCTGCTTTTTAAGCTGGTACATCGCCATGGTAACTGCACTGATTATAATCATCTTTGCATTGAAAGCCTTCCTTAATCTCCCCAGTCAACTCTGGAAAAATGGCATCGCCCACCACTCCTTGAAAATGCTGTTGATTCATTTAAAAGCAAGGAGGGAGTCTCGTTTTCTCTCTTTCTCTGCTGAGATAAAATGCAGGTTCTATGAAAAGTAAACACACTTAATGGTTGGACTGTAATTTTATGCACCAACAGGTATCCTCTTTTGTAACATTTTACTGTGTGTGTGTGTGTGTGTGTGTGTGTGTGTGTGTGTGTTGTGCAGCATGCTAATTATCAAAGTTGTTTCAGTTTTGTGTCTTATTTCGTGTCCCAGCAGCATATGCTTGGATTGCCTTGCACCTACTCATGGCCTAGTTTATTTAAGTTATTGTATTAGTTGCATATTTGATGGATATTTTGTAATATTCCTTGTTAAGATAATAATCTCTCTGACACTGACAAATTTTCTCACTGGTGTGATTACTGTTGGATGTGACTGTGTTATATGTGGTTAGAGAAGAGTTCTTCTTGTTTCTCAACTTGCAAAATCATATTTCTATTCTAAAGTATACCTCTTATCTTTTATTTTGTCATAAAATTTACATAGATGAATTGAAAGATTTGACTGATCGAAAAATTAAATATAACACTAAATGTTGTGGTTTTACTAAGTTAGTACTGTTAGACTAATAATGAGGGGTTTAAAAAAGGAACAGAAATAATGCAGCAGGAGAGTTTTCCGTCCAAATGTTCTTCTTCATTCTTTCCCAAAACCTGGAGACTACATTACCCACAAAGGCAGAATACAACCAACAGGTCTAGATATGAGGCAGAGAGTTAGATGCTGCGCTGGTGTGAGTGATGAAGGACTTAGCAGCCGTGGCTGAAAAATCTATGTGGTTGTGGTGAGTTTGGCTGATGAGCGCAGTGAAGAGACCTGTGGACTCTGGCTCTGATGAAACTGAGGTGAACAAGATAGAAGATTGATCTGACTCAGAAATGACCACAGAGAACAGAAACAGCTTTAAAGTCTTACAGCGAGATTGAAAGGATTTTATCAGAGACAAAGAGAGAGGAATAAGGAAAAGAAAGCAAGCATGAGCATGCAGAGATCTTTTACTATTATTAAACTTCAGTACTCTTCCAATAAACCTCTTAATGAACTTTGGTGTATAAAAAATGTGGTTAAGTTCCCCTTCAATAATTTACTCACAGTATTTAGTGTTAATTAGCAATACACTTTCCATTACTCATATATCAGCTTTAATTTGAACGCACCATTGGGATCAAATTAGAATCACAACACTATGGCAGCCTATTTTTCAGACCTCAAAATCAATAGTTCATCCACTGTTAGGGTTTAAAGCCCCCGGTGTGTATGTTGGTGTGTCAGTCTGTGGTTTTTCTGTCAACATGTATCTCAGTGTAATATTGTTGCTCTGTGGGTGCTGCCAAGGAAATAGGAAACAGAACCAGGGGAAAAAAAGTTCCTATCCATGAGTTCACATTTATTTCTGGTGCCACCAATCTTAAAATAAATGATCAAATTACTAATTAAGTGGAAAAAAAACATAATGTAGCCGAACCAAACCTCCCTTTCCACACACACACACGCAATAATAAACTAGCGAACACTTAATTAACACCCAACCCAAACAACTTTTCATCCAGTGCTAATAAGATGCCAGACTTAGCAGCTTAATCAAAGGTATCCTACACATTTAAAACATCATTATTTAACAGTATTGTTTTTTTCTTGCCAAAATTAAAACCTTTCAAGTTGCTTCAAAGCATCTTATACGTTCTGCTGTCTTGTGAAATACGGTTACATTAACATTAGCCTCCAGGGTGCAAAAACAACAAAAGCTTACATGTTTAAAGACAGTGTTGCCAAAAGTGTGTCAATACTTGCATTATATTTGTCTGCTGGAAATGGTTTGATTTTATGTCAGTGAATTGCTTTTGGGAAATTTCATTGTGCCTTTGCATATTTTTCCTCCATATATTACATTAAAGCATGTCATGGACTAACTGCATTCTGCAACGTCTTTCTAATTTGCCAAGAACAATTTTTCTGACAACTCTGACTGAAGAATCCAGTCGTCTCCTCTCTGTTGTCGGTGCAGCAGCTCTCCAGCTCTAGTTGGAGCTCGTCCCGTCTCCTGACTGAACTGTATCCCTGCAGTGATTTTGTCTTCCACACAAAAGATCCCTTCTTCTTCTTCACTCTCGAGCCATTTATCAAGAATATTTTGTTGCACCTCTGGATCATTCTTTGGTCAGAGGAGTGTTGTTCAGACATTGTGACTCTGCAGATCTCTTTTTAACTTTTTAGGCATTGAGAAATTAAGTGTATTTAAATGATGCATTCACTGTAACTTGCTGTTGACATCATTTTCATTAAACTCTCATAAGTGTCTGAAGGATAATCTTTTATTCTTAACTTTTACTTTTAAAACAGCATACATTACATGCATTGATGCATACATTAATGCAACAATTACTAGATTCTACATTTGAGTCATTGTCATTTTTTCTTTATTTTTGCATGAAAATTGTAAATATTTAGATTGCAAACATGTCTTGCTGGATGCTTTTTGTACAGTCTGAATGGAACTCGTAAATAATGGATATGAATGTGGGTTATGGATATAAATAAGCAAAAAAGCATCTGGTTAAGACATCACATACACTGACATCAGCTCTTACGGATAATACTTTGTGGGCCATGTGTCATGTAACAACATTTCTGCTGTTTTGTCTGTTATGCTGATGTGCTCATTGATTTTGTGTAAAATGCAGAATTTAAAAGACGTTTTCAAAACACACCATCAGTTGGATCTTTCAAGCTACTGCGACCAAAGCAAAGAGAGGAAGGGTGTTGGTGGGTTTTATCACAAAATCTTTCCCTGCATTCAAACAAGAGGTAAAAACAAACTTTCTCCTTTCTTTTCTAAGTGCAGCCTTGATGCTGTAGAAATAAAATAGTTAATTTCCTAAACTGATCATAGTCAAGAAATTGAGAAATTTTGCTCCAAAATTAAGTACAATGAATTTGGCACTGGGACTTGCAATGTGAATGTAGCATCAGTCCTGGCTAGTTTCATTGTTTTCTGGGTTTTTGTTGTGTTTGCCCCTGGTTTGCCTCCTGTGCTCCTCCTCAGCCTGGTTTCTCCTTAAACACCTTCTCTCCACCTGTCTTGCATCAGCCTCATTAGCCCTGCTCAGCTGCTGCTATTTTCCACAGCCAGTCATCTCCTCTCCTGTGTTTTCATCTCATTCCCCTCACCTGAGCTTCTTCACCTGCCTCTCACCTCCCCTTGTCAGTTTAGTTTTGATTTAAGTCCAGTTTTCAGTTCAGTCTTTTTTTTTTTTTTTTTTTGCTCTGTTAGCTTGTTCTCAGTTTCTGTTATTTGCAACAAGAAGTTTTTGCTTTTGATCCTGCCTGTCTGCTGTCTAGTTCAAACTGCTCTGCTCTCCTTTTTAGTGATAATCAGGACTCTGGGTCTCAGAACAACCTCCCTATAAGCTTAGAAAGTCATTATTATCTATATTTTCCTTAAGAATTTTCTCACAATTTTTTTTTTGCTATTATTTCCACCCACACTGGAAGTTATCAGCCGACTAAATAACTTTTTACCAATTGTCATCAGGAGAATAGATTTGACTTGATGTTGCCCTTCTCTACCTCCTTATTATGTTCTGTAAGCCATTATTATCTGTGAGTAAGCTCGATCAGCTCAGGGAAGTTCAAGATGGAAGCATTAGCATGGTTGTGATGACAAGTAATAATAGCCTTAAAATTGGCTGATATCTTTCTTTTTGGTTTGTGTTTAGGTAACCTATGATGATCCTAGAATTTATTATCTTGTTTTTACCTTTTTTCCTTTTCACACAGCGAAGTTCTCATGAACTCTACAGTAACACAGACAGGAAATAAAGACAGTCCTTTCAAGTGTATTTGGATATTTAACAAAAAAAATGAGACAAAGAAAAAGTTGGAAGGACAACAATCATCAATGACTAAAGAAATGATCATAAAGTATTTTTTTTAAAAAAGCAAAGAAGTAAAAGAGTTACTGAGGGTTTTAAGGTGATGCCAGTGTAAGAGATGGTGCCACAGTATCAGCATTCAGGATGGCAACACAGCACAAGTGCATGAGGGGATAAAGCTTGGGTCAGCACCGTTTGTGTACTCTCATCAACTGCCAGGTCCGAGACCGTGTGATGATGCAACTCCCTCAGCAGCTTGCGCAGAGACAGACATACTGTAGCACCTGCATCCACTTCCAGGCTCTGCAATGCGTTAGTCCTTTACAAAGCACAGTTTTAAAAGTTACATGAATGAAAAAATGGCATCAGACCTACGGTTCAAGCTTATGCATGCAGTCATTTGCAAGAAAAATGCTGAAAAACATTGCATTTTGAGTGGGAGGTATTCTATATGTATAGTTGGGAACTCCTGCCATAAATGAAAGGCTGTCACAACAGCTAAATAAATCATTTTTTTTCTTTCTTTCTTACAGTTTCCTGCCACCTGGGTTGAGTTTGTTTGTACTGCTGCAATACAGATGATTTATACCATCCAAGCTCTGCATCTGAGATAATTTATTCATATACGTTTTCTGTGTGAGAGCCTATGAACCAAACAGGACTCCCCATCTGATCATAAATTTAATGCAGCAGCAGCAGCAGAACTAATTTAGCACCACAACAGCTTGGTTTGGAGGACAGTTTGAAGACATGTCCTTGCCTATGGGCAGCCAACCAGTATAGACTGAAAAAAAAATAGTTTTTTTCTTCATTACGGTGTTTTTAGGGGAACTGGCCAGTCACCATCTTTGTGCTGGTTTATCATATTCAGTATTGACGGGGCGGTGTATTGTAGGAAAACAGCTGCTCAATTAAGCACACCGTATTTGTTTTTTTTTTTATTCAGTGTTTGCGATGGTTTCCCTGGAGCTCTGTGGTCTGTGTTCCATATGTTCTGTATCAGCAGCATGTGTTATCTGGATTATAAGCTAATGTGTGTTTGGGAATTTGAGGGTATGAGCATCCGTTCGTCCCTCCCTCTGCACACGCTCATGTGTGCCAGGCATGCATGTGTGGGTGCTTGTGTTACTAATCCAGAAGTTGTGAGTTTTTCCCTCAAGGGAGGAACTTGCAATATATTATGTCTCCTCCTGCCTACATGTCTGTTTAAATAAGAATGTGTGGATGAGTGTTTGCTGGCTGTACTGTCCAGTGACCGCTGCACAGCTCTCTGGAGGACGGCCGCATTCAAAAGCTGTATACATCAGTATAAATAAAGCAGTCTTGACCTTGAAACCTCAGCCAAGGAACAAACTGTTGCCGTACACTTTACAACTCTGATGCCGTGCCATGTTTCTGTGGCCTTTGTCAGATCTCAAGAGTTTGTGAGCAGGTACACACACAAACACACAGCAAAACACTGGGTTAAAAATCGACCCAGCGTCCTTCAATACAGCACTGACATTATACTAGGTTACCAATGGGGTGTTTTGACCCAGTGTCAGTGTTATTTTTACATTACTCTTGGGTTACTGGATCAAAATAACCCATCTGTTGAGTGGTTTTCTGCCCATGGGCACTGGGTAAAATTAAAACCATAAGACTGACTCTAGGTCAAAAGTCCCAGATGGCATTTCATTTAGTTAGCCCACAACTGCGTCCGTGCTATATGAATCTATGCTGGGTCAGTTTTTAACCCTGTGTTCAGTGTGTGGTTTTCTCCAAACTGAAGACAAAGTTGGACATATTCATTTATGAAACTTGAGAAATTATACAAGTCTTTTATATCTTTCATATGTAAAATATCAACTGGAGAACATAGAACAAGTTAATGAAAGAAAACATCATTTAGCCCACTTTCACCTCCGATGTCTCATGATTAATGGTTTATTCAAGCTGCTGACAAAAACAAAGATGGAGTTTATGGTTGACTTCAATTATTTACCTTGCAGTGGCTTTTTCATCGATTCAGTTCAAGTGGTTTATTTACTTGTGACTGACGAGCACTTGAAGGTAAACATCCAGAGAGGGCTGCATGTCAGAGTTGATATTTCATACTTAAAAATAACAAGAATTGACTAAAGACCCACCATCAATGAAAATTAAGTTTTTGACCTTTGTAATGGTGTTTTATACATGCTAAAAAAAATATCTTAGCTTAGCTTTCATTCATTAAAACCCCTGAAGAACCAGTTTTCTAAAATTTTAGGATATATCTGTATATAAGTTAGGGGTAAAAGGGTTGAGGAAGCCATTTATAGGCATAAAGGGGTTGTTATCATGGAAAAAACTAATTAGTTTATGGTTTTGATGAACATGGACGAGTTTTAAAGGGTTTAGAGGAACTGTAAATCCAAAGAACTGAGCTGCTTAAATTAAAATGCAGTCATAGACCCTGGAGTTGACCACCATGGTTATAAAATAACCTTCTGCGAGCGATCATTTTGTGTTGATAATGCATGCCGCACAGTGCACATAACGAGGACAGGCGTTACGATCAGAATCACCAGTTTCATGTTGCTTTTGTGGCCTTGCTTTTGCTGTTGTGGGTTGTGTGTCAGGGCTCAGTGTGCAGAGGCCAAGGCCTGGTCACATAAGTGTTTATGACAAACAGAGAAGAAAAAGACATAAAAAAACTCAGAGGTGTGTATTTGGGCTGCAGACTGGTGAGGGAACCCAGGGAGAGGACCACTGAAGCCCTCGTCTCTTTATGCTGGACATTCTCAGCTGTACTTGAGGGGAACAGCAGGTCTGAACTCTCCGTGGTCCTGCTGTCACACACAGTACAGTAATAACTGTGTGACTGGAGGATTACATACATGGCACAAAGACAAGGGAGTGTGTGCTATGACACACTGAATAAAAACTATAACATAATGTAATACTGAACTGAGTCATTAATGGAAATGTTTTTCATGCTCACTGTAACAGTGGGAGTGCTGGGTTGACCTGGAGAACAGTGCCTCTGGAGCTAACCCCATTTGACTGAGGGACATTCAGCTTTTGAATGGTGGAAGGGTGCACACATGTAATATTACTCAAATGAGCAAATTAGTGGATTTATTATTCACTTTCTCTACAGTAAGTGCAAACATTTTCAACTTTAGTTGAACAATTAATCAATCAATCTGTCAAACTTGCTTTGTACCTCATTTACATATAGTACAGTTATTAGTGAGGGCATGCAAATCAAGATTGTAAAAAATTTAAAAGTCATAGTCAAGAAAAAAGACTTTGCTGTCAAAAAGTCTTGCGAGCATCTGAGGCGACTGAATACTTCAGTTCAGAGGGGCCACCAGCAGGGGGCAGATGAGGGTTACAGAGCTCACAATGTAGATTTAAATCGAAACACAAAACTGATTTTTTACTTTTATTTTTAAGTTAAATCAACCTGCTGAGAAGAGTTTTAAAAACACTTCTTCCTGTTGTTCCCAGTTTGATTGAGACAAAATGCAACATTTAAAAACACATGTTGTTTTCTCCAGTGGCTAATCAAGTAAGCTTCTGGGCTTTTTGAGCTGTTTTTCATATTAAAAAGAGCAGATATGACTGGCTGTCTGTGAAGAAAAAATTCAACCAGTTTTCAAACTTACTGTCAGGATTAGCTTCCCAGCATGAGATGCGGTTCAAACTGTGTTCACACCATTCATTAAAGAACTTTTCTCTTCATTTTTTTCTTCAATTTAAAGTTTTTTGGACTTTGGAGCTGCATATTCTGCAGAAAATGAAGTAGAGAGGAGATGATTTAACAAGGAGGCAGTTGCATTACTGTTTGTGGAGCAGGAAGAGGTGGAGCTTTGTCAGGTTTGGCAGATTTTATGCTTGGTCTCCTCAGTCTATTTGAAGTGTTATACATATTAATGAGTATAGCTTTTGTCGTAAAGTTGATGTGACATGTGATGGATTTAAACCACAAACAATGCCAAAACTTATAATTCACTACCGACTGCTTCTTAGCTTATTTTCCTCTTGAAATTATGGAGATGTGTGCAGGTTTAGAAACTGCTTGAACTTAGCAAATAAATATATATCAAGTTTCAGCTCAAAGTTAATGTTTAGATCTATAAAAACTTTAGAAACAGAGACTACAAATCACCACACAATCTGTGGATCTGTGGTGAGGGCAATTATCAGCAAAAATGGGCTGATAACATCTGAAGCAACCCGCAGCTATCTCTGTATTCCTGCATGTAGTTGCCTAAACATTTAGCCAGATTCAGCAGGAATTGCTTGTTGACTTTGTTGCCGTGCAGAAGATGACTGGTGTTTGGAGTTGCCTTAAATAGTATTTGAAAGCTGTTGCTGTTTTATGGCCGCATTATGGTTCTGTCTCATAATGTTTGTGGGGAAGCTGATATGGATTTTGGAAATACTGCAGTGTGCTGCTGCAGGGACTGTTGTGAGGATTTAAAACCACCGTCACAATTTACTGTTTCACCTGTCAGCAGCCACAGAGGGCCCAGGGGAGAGGCTGGGCGAGCCCACTGGAGATAAACAGCAAACTGAAGCTCAAGTAGCTTTAGTTAAGGGAAAATACCATAGAATTCTATTACTTAAACTTTAATTCAACTGGGGAAAAACAGTTTGTCATAGTAAATAACATCTCCTACAGCTGTTAATAGGAAAGAAGATGATCCAATCCCACATCTGTTAGTAAAAATAAATGCATAATGTGCAAAAAAAACACATTTGAGGGTAAAAGCTTTTATTAATTTGAAAGTTTTGTAATATGTTTCTCAATTAGTGTTAATAGAGGGGATCTAAGTTTGTTGAAACCAACATACTTTAAACAGACTCAGTAAACTACAGAACTTCCCAGAGGCTTTTTTTTTCCACTGTGGAAAAATGTTCTCCTTCCTCTGTATTATTTCGATAACAATCATCACCCCAGTTCCTCTATTTTAAGTAAAGAGGCTTTAACCACAAACACTAGAATGACTACATCTGAATGCACTCTCAGGTTATCCTGCCTGCAGTACAAAAATTCAAGAGCATTACAGGATTGTAGAAGCAGTTTCCTGAGCAGTTATGTCCTCACTGTGAACTGTAATAATTTATTAATCACAATAGCCCTAACCTAATCTTTTTGGTGATTATGTTTTCTGTGATAATGAAGACTAACCACAGATTTCTACTGTAGAAATACTGATTTTATGCTGAGATGAGAGAACTTTCGCACTAAGAGATCCCACCACCTCAGGGTTACAAGATTTCCATCTCTGTTAAGTTAGCGATGACTCTGTTAGGATGAAAATGATCTTTTTGTCATGGTTGGAGCTCCAAACACGAGCACCACTCCGCGCGGTGGTTTGATCTAAAGCTTTTTTTTAGGGGTCAGGCAGGACTCCCCTTGACCAACTTCACAGTCAGCTTTTTTTTTTCCTTCTTCAGCCTGCAAAGCTCTAACACAGCGAGCCCCTGTTGAGCCTCAGTTACGCCTGTACATCAATCAATCAGAAGCCATGGGGACAATTTAAAAACGCTGTAACTTTGTACAATTTGAGCTGGAGCTGAGAGGCTTGAAAGTGCTCAAAAATAACAGAGCCAGACCACTTCAAGCCATCACACTGGTCTTTAAGTGTTTACTGTCCATGTTCTGTGTCCTGTTGTGCTCTGTGTTGTAAATGGTTGTACTAGTTGAGGTGGAGCAGGTGTACTTTCAGAAGCAGGAACAACATGCTGGTCAGGAGGGCTACAAGGCTTTTCCTTCGTTAGTATAAAACTTGTTCAAATTTAGCAAAAGGCAGTCATAATTAGGCAAGAAATCACAAGGAAAAAGTTGGCAACAAGTGAAAAATCTGACAAACAAACAACCCAAAAAAAACAATGAAGTGACAAGCAGGAAGCAAACACTGCTAAACAATTAAGGATTTACAGTAGATACACTGCTGATGAACTCAGACTGCTAAATTGGGAGTTGATCCCTCTTTGTTCCCATCTGCAAAAGCTAGTTTCGTGTGTGTTGGAACCTACATTCAGACAGACAGACGACAGCGTTGCGTGAAAAAAACACAGGCCTCTTGTTCATACTAATGCAGTGCCAATGCAGAAAAAAATGATGAATTATAACAAAAAATCTTCATCAAATATGTGCAAATGAACAGTCCTGATAGATTCTTGTGGTGCTTTGGTAACATGAACGTCATATCTCTGATGTTTGCCCTGTGATCGTCTCACAGAAAGTTAAAATCACTGCCAACAACACAAGACTGACAAGTTGTACAATCCTGTCTCATGGCATTTTAATCAGCTCTCTGTGATATTTAACTCAGGGCTGTTTTCAGTCTGAACACCCACCAAGCCAGAGGCAGCACCTCTGAGCTGAACCCTGTGTTTGTGCTGTGGTGAGTGAGGATTCTGACCTGGCATCCCTTCACTCCCATTGTTATATTTTATCTGTCTTGTCAAAACTGCAATCATTTACAAGCCATATTTTTCTAGACAGGCACTATAATTTGCATGTTTACACAGCAAGATACCTTTGTGAAACTCTAAAGTTGTGATTACAGCATGTAGCCTTGGAAACCTTCAGTTTATTTTTTCAAAATTCATTGAACTTTAACACAATATATCCTCGTAATTATTATTTTTCTTTCTACCACACTAACACTGCTTTTGTTCGGCATAAAATATCAAATGGCTGAATAAATGGAAATAGGTATATTTGAAGAATATGCAATCAGTTTACATAATCAATCAGACAAAAGTACAAAGTGCTTTATTAAATAAAAACCTCCTATAGACACACACTGACACACACACTGACACACACACACACACACACACATTACATGCACATAGCAACAAACTACTAAGTCATGAATTGGGGTCTTGATAAAAACAGGAACTAGGGAAACATCATTATAAAACTCATGAATGTTGATATGAAATGGTAATATTATCAAACATATCGCCCCCCCCAAATAGCTCCATCAACCACAGCAATTGGTGTCTATTCATCTGATTAAAAAACTCTCATAAAAAAGATCATTTTTTGATTTGGTTGTCTGAAAAAGTTTGGACAATTCAGGAAAGATCAGGACAATCTAACAAGTCATGAGGCTAATATTTACTTTAGTTTGAACTTTCTTACTGACTTAATGTTGGCGGGAACAACAACAGCTTATTTAGCCCCGTCTCCTTTTTTAAGACCAGTGCCGTTTGTTCCTGCAGCTTGATTGTTCATTTATGTAACTAGTTTGTATAGGCGTGGTCGTGCCCTTCACAATCAGTGAAGCCGGCACACAGGCTCCTTGGCAGCAGGGGGGCATCTCACAAACAGCTCATCAGGCAGGCTGCAGGAAGTGATCTGTCTTTGTTGCAGTGTGTCTTTGTTCCTGCCCAGCAGTGTGACATGTGGTGCAGCAGAAGATGCTTTTCTTTGGAAAAATCGGGGTGACAGGTGTAAAACTTCGACAGCGGGGTCATGAATTATAGAGTTGATGCGGTTTAATTGTATGTGTCTTCGGATTTATTGATGGAGATGGACATGAATTATTCAAAGGTTTGTCTGGCTGCTGGACGAATAATGTAAATTCTTATACCAGTGCGGAAATGTAGACAAGAATAAAGATAATGTGAGGAGTGACTTGGCTGAGATTTATTAATGCATGTGTTACTGGAAAGAGGATTCTGGAGAGCAGGCAAGATGGAGAATATGAGAGAAGAAAATGGAAGGAGAGACAGACGATAAAAGAGAGAAATCACTTGTAATCACTGTGGATGATATGCTGTGTCAGTTTCCAGTCGGACAACTTACTGTAGGTGCGCTTATTAAGAATTTATAGTTGCTGGCGTTGCAGGTAATTTCAAAATGATTCCCCGTAAAGACACATTCAAGAAATGGAAGATGGGAAGAGAAGAGATTGCACGCTGAAAGGGCTCAGGCCTCATTTAGAGAGAGACAAGAGGGAGTGTAGCATGTCAGCAGATTGTTCAGCATGTCCAAGGTCAGGGGGAGAATGAACTGCCTGAAGGGAGCTGGCAGACGGAGCGCAGCGCTGGGCGAAGAGGGAGAGAAGAACCAGAAAAAGAAAAAAAGAGAAAGGAGGTGGCAGGAGGACTTCAGAGGAGGATACAGTAAGAGTGACATAGGATGGAAAAGAGAAGAGAGAGGACAGAGGAGACAAAAGGAGAAAGAGGGGACATGAGCATGATGGAGGAGGGAGGGACTGCAAGGGATTGTCAGGAGGTTCAAGGAGGGCAAAAAAAAAGAGAGGAGAGGAGAGAAAAGAGACCAAAAAAAACTAGGAATAATAAGTGAAAACAAACATAGAATCAAGAGTCAGAATCAAGGACAGAGTTAGCGAGAAAGAAAAAGAAAAACCAAGCAAAAGAATCTTAAGTGAAAAAAAGGTAATAACAAGCTAAGAAAACTGGAAAAAGTACATGTATAACATTGAACATAACAGAAAGAAAGAGGAGAGACAGCTGAGGACAAACCAATGGTGAAACTTTAAATTGCTTCACACTCTGTACACTTTACATTCTTTACATCTGGAAGCTGAGGTGGACACCTGAGATCGAACGGAAAAGAAAAGAAACGCAGTGGAGGGTAGAAGGAGAGAGTAAATGCAGTGAAAGGAGTGGAGGAGCTCTTCGGGACTGTCTGCATGTCTTCCCGTCTTTCATTCTCGCCTGTTGTCTTTCTTGCACTCTTGTCATCGTCCTTGTAGCGGAGATGGAACATTCAGTGCGGGTGAAAAGAGACAAAGGACAAAAAAAAAAATCTCTATCTTTGACACACACGCACTCACTTACACTTTATATACGCACAAATACAGACACGTGCACACACAAAGTCATGTACAGTACAGTGTGCCGCGGGAACATCCTATATTACATAAACAGGCCGACACGTGTTGCTGGAGATGCTCCCACACAAACACATGTACTTTCTTCCTTTGTCGAACATTTTTTGTTTTTGTGTTTTTGGCCTTTTCCCTGTGCTATCATTAACCTGATCCTCTCCGTCTCTCTCTCACACAGATTGCCTCTCTCTCTCTCCTCTTCTACTTTATCTTTTCTGTCATTTTCACCAAAAAGAAAAACAAGCCCTTTCTCCTCTAAATAGGGCTTTTCTCTGTCCCTCTATCCCTGAACATGGCTTTTGTCCTGCTGCACAGATCCATTCAGTTTATATCTACGAAAAAACCCACACCAGGACAGTCGTCAAAGCAGATTACTCATGTACTGCACATTCTGTTGATAGCTATTTTTTCTTTTATTGTCTGTTTCCTATAGTGCCAGCCACCCACAGATAGGGTGAGAAACAGGCACCACCAATGGATTATGGACAAGCGTTTAAACAGAGAGCAATACAATGTGAACACTGGGGAATGTGTTATTTATTTATTTCAGCTTTTTTTTTTTATATAAGAGCAGGAAGGGAATAATTTCTTCTTTCAAAGAAATCTTGCTAAGGACTATTTTAACATTATAAAGTGAAATACCATAGGCAAGGATACCTTGTTGTGTACTGTTATAGGAGTTCTAATACTGCACAGATGACCGGAGGAGAAGTATTGTAAGTTATGTTTTCTCAGTAGAAGTAAAAGTGCTACTTTTAAAAATCTACTTGCAGAAAGTTAAGCAGGACTAGAGCAGCTCTGAGAAACTGGACTCAGGCACAATAATGTTTGAGCTTCATGCTAATGTCAGCATGCTAACATGCTCACACTGTTGCTGACATTAAGTGGGTGAAATGTTTTGCTCACAAACTTTTCATGACTTGCTTTTTTTGCTCACACTGACTGTTATTTGCCGACCTTGAAATTTGTTTTTTCCTGTCTTTATCATGTTTGTTATTCATAATATTTTTTTTTTTATTATTTACAGCAGGAACATCTGTAAATCCTTTGAATGAATGACTTTCTTAGTATCTGTCAGTTCTCTTGATCAGAACTTTGTGGAAAAGTTTTGCAAGAGATAAAGTTCCACAGAGGAACCGGGAAAACTAGCAGCCACAGTTATGAGTGGAGATGAAGGTAACACCTGGGTGAACTCTACACTCAGTATCAACAAAGCAAACAACAGACTTAACGTCTTTTGTTATTCAATACTGTCACTTAATATTGTAGATTCTTGATCGATCGAGCTGTTAATGTTAAATAATCAATATATAATTAACATCTATGGGCTGTTGCTGCTGAAAATTGTGTTAAACTTTTACTGCAACTTCTGTGTCAGCAAACATTTTCATTTCAGTCAGAAATGTGCATCTAAAATAAAACCTTGTGTGTGTCTGTGCGTGTGTGTGAGCTATTACTAGATGACTTGATAGGTGTAATGGCTCTGCCAGTGCATCAAAATGATTGAAATGGAAATAGATGGAAGCTGTCAGAGATGTTGAAAGTCAGATAGTTAGATAAATTACTGCCGCTGTGGGAAAAACTGTGTAACTTCTCTTTTTTTTTTTAACCTTTACTTTCTTAACTTCAACCTTTGATTTTTTGGGAATTTATTGAATAATGGGTTCCATAATCATTGCTTTAAAAGAGAGACAAGAAAGGCTGAATAAATAAAATACATCCACTTCTATTTGAAAAAGACTTTCTATCATACAAGTACAACTCTTTTTTACCTATTGGTGGCTCATAATGCAGAATGTGTGAGTCATGACATAGTACAAACACAAATTTAGAGCCATATGCCTGACATAGGGAGGCTTATTACAGATTATTAATGCACACACGTAGTTCGCTGTCCTCGAGTGACTTGTGGTAATTTTGCAGCTGGCAGCACACTGCATTGCTGTATATAACAGGGTGGGATTAGGAGGAATATATTATCAGAAGTTGTGAGGAAAACTAGTTTCAGTCATGGCCAATAAAATCATGTTTAAAGGCAACAGACTCCTCAGCATCTGGAGAGTTTACTCATCTATCACATAAAGTTTCTCCCACAAGAAGAGCGATGTTGTTGAGTGAGAAGCGCAGATTCAGCATGATTGAATATACATCACCTGATATACACACTAATACATTCTACCTGATCTCATTCCTAGTTTATCAAATAGCAGCACCTAATCAGGCTCCACTTGGTCTCATACAGATGCAAAAGGTATCTGTGCCCTGAGGGACGGGGGCAGTCAGGTAGAATGGCAGGTCACACACACAGCTGTTGGACTGGAGTTTGAGACCCTTACAAACCCAGAAGGAGAGTAAACATGTTTAAACAACAGTTGTTGCCTAAACCTAATCCAGTATTTATTTTCCCTAAACCAAGTACTTTTGCTGCCTAAGCCAAACCAAACTGCAACTGTTTCACAGTGTAAACCATGTGTTCAGAAAGAGTTTGTGGCTGGAAGACTTGCAATCTAGCGCACAGTAATAGAGGTATGTCACAGATTACACAAATAAACTTTAATAAAAATAAATAAATAAATAAAGAGTTCAAGTTTTAAGCCTTTTGAGACTTTTTTTTCCATCATGTAAACTGAATATGGTTCAAAGACTGAAAGGAAAGGGTTAAAGAAGGCCCAAGGAGCAGTCAAACTGAGTCATACTAGCTAAATTAGTATGTATTTGATTATATCATAAATGATATGAACCCAAGCTGACCACAACCACTTTCTCATGTGGAGAGAGAAATAGAGAGTCAGACCGTCAGATGATTATCTGCAGGGTCAGCCATCAAGTCAGCATTTAGCTGTTGAGATAAATGATCAGCAGGGTTTAAAATGACCTGTTGCTTTGAAGCTGTGTAACATTAACTGAACACAAGTCAGTGGAGCCCTGATGCGGGGCCGCTTGGCTTCACAATGCTGGAGTGTTATTTGAATCTGTCTGCAAAAGCATGTAAATATTTATTCACAGAAAAGATGTAATGGGTGATTTCACCTTGGTTGCCCTGATACCTCCAGAAAATCCCTTTCCCCCTTTTCTCCAAGAAACAGAAAAATTGACGAGGCTCGTGTAGAATTTAAAAGTTCCTCTCTGCAGCTATAAATTGGCATCTCTTAAGGGCTTTAACCATAAATTTTAAAAGTGGAGGGAAAAAATCCCCCTAACAGGCTATTATCTATCTGATCTGAAATACTACATGTGTGGACGCTCAAAAACCCACCACAATGAGCAGTTCTGTGTGAGTTCTGCACCACAACGGACACTTTTCTTTAAATCCAGAATTGATTTCCACTCGAGCATTTCTGTTCAGTTGTTTAACAAACTCTCTCATCCTGAGTTATGTGTGGCACGAACATAAGACCACCCCCCCACACCCCCCACCCCCAGTATCTGAAAGCTACAAGCAGTGAGATTTCCTGACCTTATCAGCGTATCAGAGCATATTGCTTTTTTGAGATATGCAGTATTGGTTCTTATCTTTCACATAGATGGCAAACTAGTATATTACTGATAAAAATAATGTTTATGTTCATGGAGAAAAAAGGCTTCAGGCAATTAAAACACAGTAATGCAAAGGGGGAAAAAAAATAACAGTTTATTCCTTCTGTCAGAAAAAAGTTTGTTATATGCAAAGAAAGGTACAAGTATCAAACCCTGTCAATTAAAAAAGTCATAGCTTCACTTCAGCAGGAAGATTTACTTTATGCAGTAGTTCATTTAATAAACAATGAAAAAATATATATTCTTGTGCACTATCTGTCTATTTAACTCAACATAAAGACTTGAAACAGATGGAATAGCCACCTGTGAAACCTATAAAGCTCATTGGTTTACAGGCTATAGCTAGAATTATTTACTTTTTATGAAGACTTGTAAAAACAACAGCATTGTGACTTCACTCCACCAGTTGCTGCCTTTTTGTGACGCCAAACACAACTTAAAGTGGCTGTTCCTCAGAAGGTAGAGCGTGTCGTCCACTTACCAGGTCTTGTTGTTCAATTCTCGGCTCCTTCAGCCAGCACATTGAAGTGTACTGAACCCAAATCAGCTGATGAGCAGGTGGCTCCCTCACGGCAGCCTGAGCCACCAATATATGAGTGTGTGTGTGTGTGTGTGCATGTTGAATGCTGACTTGTGTAGTTGAGCGATTTGAGTGGTTAACGAGACAGGAAAAAAAAAGCTTTCTAAGTCTGTATAAATGCAGAACAAACAACAGAGAATCCCTGTGTGGCACCACAATATGACATTCATGCTCTCTGCTGTTTTGGTGTTTTGTGCAAATCAAACAAATTTGATACAAATTTTGTTTAGTTAGCTGCTGAGTCCTTTTAATAACCAGTTTTCACTGTTGCTAGTCTTCAAGCTAAGCTAAGCTAACATGCGGCTGGCCTCGTGTTGGACAGACAGACAGCCGAGTTCATCTCATTTCAAACACAGCAAGAAGGCAACTGAACATATTTCTCCAAGTGTCAAACTATCCCTTTAATGTATTCAGTGCATGAAGATGTCTGCCTCTATAAAACATTATCAGCGGAGAGGAAAGTAATTGTCAGTCAGATTTGTTTAGCGGCCCTGTTCGCCTTGATAAAGTTGAACAAAGTGCATATTGCCAGCAGACTGTTTGATTCATGTCACTGCACTTTGCACATCTTGGAGCCAATGTCCATTTCTTTTGCCTCAAGGTTCAACCAGCTGCAGCAGAGCCAAACGTAGACTGGACACGACCGCCAGCATTGTATTACATGTCACACTGTGTTAAAGCACTGACAAAGTGTCCCAGTTGTTGCCACTTCAGAGCTTCGGATGGATCTTACAGTGTGGGATTATGGGCCTGTGATGTCCTGCGGATGCTTTAACTTTACCACACGCTGTAAAAACTTTTACTTTTCCCCTCTTTTTAAAAGGCTGTAAATGTAGGCATAGATTTATAAGCACATTTTTAAAGTCCATGAATTCCTAAAAGCCTTGTTGTGGGAGCGAAGGACAGGGGGGGATGACAGAGGAGGAAGAGATGGAGAGAGCGGCAGAGTGGCAGAGGGACAAACAGGAAGAGAGAGAGAGAGAATGAGATCAGATAAAACAGAGAGTGGAGAATTGAAGTTAATTTGTTTCTTTGATGAGACCGGGACACCCAGAATCTGATTTTAAATATTTAGTGAAACACTTTTTAAATCTGATATGCCTATCTCTGTCGTCACAATACAGATCTGCTCTTGTCTCTGTCCGCATCCATTTTCTTATCTCCATTTACGAATCTCCCAATCTGTCTCCTTCTATTCAAATCTTTTTTTTTCCAAATTCATCGCTCCCTTTCCATCACATCCCACACAGATAGTTTCCTTCCTTTTTCATTTGTCTAATGTACTTTCCTTCTTCCTTTTCTTTGCTTTTCACATTTCCTTCCTCAACTCCTTTGTTTTTGTATCCATCTCTCTCTTTCCCCTTTTATTTTCAGTCTCACCACTGTCTGCCTCTCTTCTTATCTGCCTACCATTTCGCTTATATTCCTTTCCCTTTTACCTTTGTGTGTCTCTCTCTTGTTTCTTTCTTGGCCCCCCCCTAACCTCTCCTTCCACTCTTTCCTGCTCACTGCCTCTCCCTTCTTTTTTTTCCTCCTCTGAAATGTATTACTGTCATCTAGTGTTTAAAAAAAGAACCACAGCAACAGTGTCTTTGAACAGGAAAGCCTGTTCCTCTGCTCCTCTCCATCAACAGTGACGGTTAAGGCTCCTTCATAACAAGGACTATAAAAGGACTGTGGACACATTGCATGGGGCTTAGATAACATCCTGTATGGTCCAAATAGCTTAATGACTTAATGAACCATCTGTAAACACCATTACCTAGTAAATTATGCGCAGCAAGAACCTGAGTACAATTTTTTTCTCATTTTTTAGCCAATTGTAGACCTACATATACCTCTGAGAATGTACTCAGTAATTTACAGCCATTTACTCTGAACTGTTGAAGCCTATTCACCATTTTTTTTATCCCCTTATAGACTCGTATTGAAAACCATGACAACCATTTTCACATCTTAGCAACTCGTGTGTAAAATCAGTCCATCAATCAAAGACTGAGTGATAAATTCCTTGGTAAAATTTATGAAAAAAGAGTGTTAATGAATCATTGTTAAATGGGTCCTACTTTGTACCTGGTAACAATAAACTGGAGTAAAACACTAATTTTAGATTATTTTCTTTGATAGAAACAGGCTGTTATGTTAAATTTTACATTTATAAACAACCAAAGATGCAAAATATGAGCTTTGAGACAGAAAACACATTACCACGATAGAACAACAGACAGTTCATGCAAAAATAAAATATAAAACACAAACATGTAAAAATCACTTTTTTGAGTTACTTTTTTCTAACTGTAAAACAATATTTTATTAAATACCTTTTAATATTACAAATCTTTTAACATGATAATATGGCACAAATTTATTTAAGAAATGTAGCTACTACCATTAAACAGGCTAACACTGACCTCATAAACTTTGCTCTTTGTTTTGAGAAATGATGTGTGTGTGTGTGGCACTGCAGCCTCGTCATAGGTGACATTGGTATTTGTGAAATTCCTTCTTTTACTTCCATCAGAATATACCATATGCTAGACTTATGCAAATTGCAGTAGTTTTTTTCTGAATACAAGTCGCCTGCAATGTGAAGAGGCAAAGCCCAACCTGTAAATAAAGGATTTTACAATTCTATCAATCTATCCATCCATTATGTTTAACCTTAAGAGACTTGTAAACACTGGGGCTGATTCGAACTGAGCACGAGGCACTGGACTACCCTTGGACTGTGGGAGGAAGCTGAAACATCTGGAGAACACCCACACAGGCATGAAGATAACATGCAAACTTTTATTTATTACCCTGACATGCTATGCACACCTGGTTTACGTTGGAAAAATTGACATGATGCACGTAACAAAGTGACGTATTTTCCAGCTAAAGCTCTCAATTGTTCTGGCTTGTTATCTCTGGCATCTCAAAATGACGCTCATGGCAGGTCCATGCTGCGAGAATCCGTACATCCTGTGACGCACAACCTCATAATGGACGTTGCCCAACACCTTGAAAACGTTGTATTACTTCTGGCTGATGGGGGAAAATACCTGTGGAAACAACATCAAGAGATCAAAACAAACTCCAAGACCATAAAGGTCAAGAAGTGCAGGTTTTGTCAAACTATTCCTCACAGGCTGTTTGAATCTGTTCGGCCTGCCTGAACTTGTTTGAATGACACATTCACTATTCACCACTAAGATCCTCTTCAGCTCTAAGAGATTTGACTAAGTGCTTCTGTCATTAAACCCTGAAAAAAGCTAAAAAAAAATTCCATTAAAACGTAATCAATATGATAAAGTTTCACTGTACCTATAGTCTGAGGAACACTCCTAACTGTGATTGCATTTATAATGTTGAATGAATACAAAGACAAGGTGTTGTGTCTCTATACGCCTACTCCACAGGCTGCCCTAGCAACAGTCTGTTGAAATGGCTTTCTGTGAGTTAGAAGACGGATCTCATTGTGTGAAACAGCAGGCCCAGCTGTCTTACTGTCAGGTATGTGAAGGATAATGCGACTTTTGTTCATTAGTATTCATTTAAGATGAGTGATCATTGCATGCATGAGCCCAAGGTGCAGTTCACTACTTTTTAACATCTGCAGGTAGCTGATTATGTGGAGTGACTTGAAATACTGAAATTTCAGATGAACAAAAATAAGGAATTTTAAGGTTCAAGGGCTTCTTGTTATTGTAGAAACATCTGGATCACATATGAAACAAAAGAAAAGAAAAGAAAATCTAATGAATGTTTCCAGTGAAATAGAAGGATGGGATGACTGAATAGACGTAGTAACTCTGTTCATCTAAATTCAGGGGCGAGTGGTGGTGATGAACAGCGTGGTGATGGGAACATTGGAGTCAAGCAGTCATGACAGAATGCACAACATGGAGTTGTGTGTCAGACTGTTGTCTGGATGTATGGGGCTTCAGATCTCTTCCAAATCATTTTCAAACGGAGATTTTGAAGTAGCATATGCAGCTATAAGGAGCTGGTGGAGGAAGTGAGGACAGAGCTTATGAGAAGGAGTTTGGAGATGTCTGTGATGAGACAGGCTGCAGTGTTTATGATGAGCTGCAGGGGTTTAAAAAAAAAGTTTCAGGTGTGAGGCCACGGGCCCCTTTAGCTGGAAACACTGTGACTTGGAGCCTTGCTGGGGATACATCTGTTAAGAACACTGAAAGTGATCGAGGCACAAGAACACAGTTTTGGGAGGTGGTTGTTTTTTATTGTTAAAGGAGGGAGAAAGGTAATGTGAAGGAAAAGTAAAGTGATGCACAAGAGGACAGAATGAGTGGAGATCAGCAGGTTGGATGGCAGAGTTGCCGGTGTGAGTGGACAAAAGAATGGACAGGCAGGTCATTGGAGCAGATGACTGGTGAATAACAGTCCTGGAGCACAAAGACACAATCGAGTTTGAAATGACACGAGAAACAACAAGCAAGAACACCGAGAGAGATCTGACCTCAGAACTACCGAGAAGGATTGAACAACAATCTGGTGATAAGTGGGTGAAAAGCCGGCTGATACTGTGATACTGTGGCAGGTGTGTGAGGTCAGCCAGGTGAAGGTAATTAGTCAGGAGTCCAAGAAGGAGCATCACACCCAAAACACACAAACACAGTGAGACAAACAGGAAGAGAGCGTAGGAAAAAAACAGGGAGTTTTAGTCCATAAAAAACATCAAACTCTACAGATGCAAAGTAAAAGCAAATGACTATATTAGGATAAACAACATTACAGCTTCTCAAAAGTAGCAACACATATAGATCGCCCCCTGGTGGTTGACCACGTTATAGGTCATAAATGCAGCCTCTTGAATCATTTACATAGTTCTTACCACAATACAACAACAGACAGCTCATGCAAAATATTGCATAATATAATAAAATTTCTAACTGTAAAACAGTATTTTATTAAATACCTTTTAATATTACAAATCTTTTAACATGCTAATATGGCACGAATTTAGTTAAGAAATGTAGCTACTATCATTAATCAAGCTAACACTGACCTCATAAACTGTGCTCTTTGTTTCTGTGAAATGATGTGTGTGTGTGTGTGTGTGTGGCCCTGCAGCCTTGTCATATGTGACATTGGTATTTGTGAAATTCCTTCTTTTACCTCCATCAGAATATACCGTATGCTAGACTTAGCTCTGATGTTTGTTCAGCATTGTGATTGACAGCTAAACCTAACCAGCAAACAAATCAATGTGCTTATGAGAACAGATTACCCAATGAGTTTGCCTGAACTGCAGTTGGTTGTTTTGTTAAAACTTTTTCCCATATATATTCATAAGTGAAGGGATGGGGGAAAAAAGCATAAAATGAGGCAGAAATATGAAATAACTCCAAAGTAGTATTTATTTCAATGCAGGTTGGTTACTGCAGCCAACACATTTTCCTTATGAACCATTTTTACAACAGATTCACAAACCTGTTTCTGTGTCCTGACTTAACATCAATACATAAATATAAATTAATGTTAATTTTTTTTTTTTATCAAACTAAAGTAATTTACAAGCTGTTCGCTTAACTCAGTTTTACAGTTTATTTAGGTTCATGTTTGCAATCTGCTTCACCTACGTTGTTGTTTTCTCTGAATACTCGCTCAATGGACAACCATTGGCACTTTTAAGTCAAAGGACACAAATCATACAGCCAGTTTACTGCTTTATTTGCTTGGCTCAGCTGTTAAATTGACCTCTTTCATCTGCCTTTGATACGGTTAAACCACGCATATGCTGATTTGTACTGGAGGGAGAAGCTCTGTTGGATGCAAAATTTCAGTTTTGGAACAAAGAATCAGCATGCACTAGGTAAAACATGTATGTAAATATTTTTGTTCACTGGTCACCATAATGTTTAAAAAGAGAGAAAAATAAAAGTGTCTACTGGATGTCTGATTAAATGTTGGTGGGATCAAGCCTATTGAGAGAATTTGTGTAAGCTGATCGAGTGTGAACAGTCATGGAAGCCCAGTGTATTAAATACTCTGCGTAGCCATTCTACATTGCATTATCAATCATCTTTCATCATATTATAATGTCCATTCTAAGAGTTGTTTAAACTTGTCAGGTAAGATGAGCCCTTAATTAAAGGTTGGTAATGTAATGTTTTTTTGGCTCACATTAATAACTTTGTTAAGTTAATGGTTTTGAAGGTATCATTAAGTCCATACAACCTTACAACAGCACAGAGCAAACACACAATATAAGCCCCTGAAATCCCCCTCTCATATTACCAAAGTCCTGCAGTAATATGAATCAAGGTATGAGGCGCACTGCTGGGACGATCCAGAAAAAAAATTATTGCCTTCTTGACTGTGGATTGTTCCGTAGATTGATAGGACAAATGAGCATTTTACACCATAGTGTGCTATTCTCTACACTATATTACTTTTATTTCACTGCATTAGCATCAGATATGTGATCTAATGTCCGTTTATATTCCACTTCATTCAGCATTATTTGCTGTGTTACAGCTTTTATTTCCCTTAATGCCTTTAGTTTTGGCACACAAAGTCTTTATCACTGTCTCCTCCCTAACACACATGCAGTCTTTCATGCCCACACACATACGCAACCACGCATGCACATGAACCAGCTCGACAGAGCTGCTAGCGTACTATTTCGGCAGCCTACTGTTTTGTCAACGTGAGACCCTAAAATAGAGATACCGTGCTTTCCATGGAGTTACCCCCATGGACACATTAGCCCACGCACACGCCGTCACCGACATGAGGATGCTCGCACAAACACACAGACCTAAACATACAAACAAGGCACACAAACGCGCTCACACAGACCTCTCAGATGTTAGCAGATGCCTACCTACACACATGGACACACATTTGCAAGTGCATAGAAACAAAAGTGGATGTGGTTCAGATTCACACATATGTGAGAGCAGAATAACAGACACGAGACAAACAACAGCTCTGAGCCTGGATGAGCTGAGATTCTGGCTGATAAAGCTGAAGATAACGGTGGTGAAATGGTCTGGCTGCCTAGACGTATCGATACACATGCACACACACACACACACACACACACACACACACACACATGCGCACACACACATGCGCACACACAGAGATTTAAGTAGAGTGCATGGGGGCACAAATTCAGTAGAGCCTCACTTGCTGCAGCATGCTCTGCATTTTATATTCCTGTGTTAGTGGCCTCCCTTTGAGGTGAGCTTCCAGCCTATGGATCATTTAAACCACTTTCACTCACCAGCCAGAATAATTGAGCCATATTCAACCTGCTTTTCACCCATTTATGTCTGAGCACTGTCTAAATGTGATGCTTAATTGTTTGCAACTACAGCTCAATAGGCTCTATTCCCAAACAAAAGCACTTAACCAGACCTAATAGGATTATATTTGCTGAACAAAGGTGTCGACTTTCAGTTCAATAAAAGAAGTTCCCACAGTGTTTACCCTGAAGATAAATCATGACAAACAGTGCTGATGAACTGATGTAATTTTACAGTTTCACCGCTTTTTTTTTTCTTCTCAAGGGAAGTTAAAACTCAAACCAGCAGTTTTTAATCACTTTAACATGTTTCTGAACCTGAGAAGAAAAGATTGTATGCACAGTAGGCCTAAAGCTAGTATTTATGTTACTGGTGATCCAACAGTGTACACATTAGTATGAATATAGGGGAAGGTTGATTTCATGTATTTTCCAACAAGGCTTACAGTACATTTAACAAGTGGTTGAGATAGATTGAAAACATAGATTGAACCTGCCCAGGAGGATCAGCAGTCTATTTATGGAAACTTTCCCTGCCTTTTTTTTAAAAAAAAAAAGCAAGCCACAAAGTGTGAAAAAAAAATTAATATGACAAAATTCTTCAAGATAAGTCAGAGGTCACAGTGCGTTACAGTATCCGTTATGGTTTTAGAAAAAAATGTTAAAAGGTTGAGGAAGTTCATTGTCATTTCTAAACTTGTTAGTGCAACGGGACAAAATTTGAAGAGATGTTATGCAGTGATGATGGTTTTGTTTTGTGCTGCTGATGTTGTATTTTGAGCAACTAGTTGCACTTTTTCAATGAGCAGGGGAAGTACATTTATGGCCTGTTTCCCTTGGGTCTCCCACACAACAACATAGATGAGTAAAAGCCCTGCAGGAAGGGTTTCAAGGGTTGATGCTGGCATCATTTCAGAAGGGAAAGAGGATGGAGATGTGAGGGTGGTGCCGGTACATAGTCGTCAGGTTGCGGGTTGAGGGCGGTGAACAAAAACCCTAGACAGTTTCTTGAAGCACCAGCTGCAAAAGCTGACAAGTGATTGGATTGGAAGTCCCTGAATGACTTCTCTCTGTGTTGTGGGTTTTAGTTTATAAAATAAGATGCTTTTCCTGTAATGTTCACAGGGAATTGACTCAAAAAATGAAGCTATAAAAGGGTTTACTAATGAATAACCAATGTACTTCAACAGGTTAAGGTATCTAACCCAGCCTCTGTTTAGGTGAAGCTCAGTGGCAATTACACAAAGTTTATTTCCACATGAAAAATTGTGTTTTGTTTGATCTGTTGTCAGGTGTCAGTCAAACTCAGCAGCTGTGGTTGCTGCTTACTTGTCTTACCTCAACTCTCCCTGCTCTCCACCTCAGTGCAGTAATTCAGTTCGACCTTGACATCGCAGATGCTGCTTCTCTCTTAGCGATGCGTGACAGAAAAGTCACACAAAGTGTTCATTCATTTCCACCTTTTAAGCTTTTCCAAACAAAAGACAGCCAGTGTCCTGTACTCTGATTCCCCATACCATCCATGTTTGCATTCTTGTTCCCAGAGGAGAGTCCCCAACATGTCCTCTAAATAAGAAATAGAAAAATAAGAAACACTACACGCTATGATTCACTGAGGATCAGTGTTTAGCCTGTATTCAGATTGTGTAGGGGAAAGAGCCACCATGATGTAACTCATTTGTATGGGGAGTACCGTTTCAAAGCCCTCAGGCTAACATAATGGTCATCACCATGTTAGTATTTTGGAGCCAGAAGTAGCTATATTTGGATGAAGAGGGTGGAGTAGAGGGGAATACATAACTTCAGGCCTTAAAATAATTTAGATAAGTGAGTTATACATAATTCAACCCAGTACAGTTGCCATGATTAGGACTTTAGCAGTAGAAACCAAACCTGGTTTTTGCATCAAGCAGCAAACACGTTTTTGTTGGAAAGTTTAATATGGTATTTGACTCATTTTTGCTGCAGCCTCAAGTGGTTATTCAAGGGACTGCAGTATTTGGCACTTTTTTTTTTTTGGCTGCTTGAGGTTATCATCTCTCCTATTCAAACCAAAGCAAGATTTTCTGACTCTGTAACAGCCCAATCTGACACAGTGACCATCTTCATAAACACATTATTGTGTGGTCTGAACCCGATTATGGCACCACGATGAATTTTGAAAAGAAAGAGAGAGAAAAAAGTTAGACTCTTCATAAAATGCAAGCTTGCACTCAAATAACATTGACAGCCAGTTCACTCCTCGGTGTCAGTGCAAGTATATGTGCTGTTACTGTACTGTAAACCTTGCTTATCAGTATCTACTCTAACATACACACATAGAAGGTGAGGTTAAATGGGCACAAGTGTGTCTTGTTGACCAGCTGAACTACCAGAAGCTCCCAACTCAAAATTCCTGCCCCATATTCCACAGTGTCCTGCTGTGAAGATGAACTAGTAAAGCGTCTGGCTTCTCCTGATAAAGTTATTTATTTATGATGGGGGTGGGGAGGTGGGGGGGCTGCTACATAAGTCTAGATTCTCCTGGGATCTCCTTTCGTTAAGTGAAGTTGCTCATTGAGCCGTGGATTTGTGTCTCGTACAAAGAGTTTGTCGAACAATGCCACAAATATGCCTCAACGAACAAAGTAGTCGCTGTGGTGCAAATGTGTTCATTTACTGTCAAGAGTGAGTTGAGATCATCAGAGATCTGAGATACTTGGCACATAGTGGTGCTTTGATTGCATCACATGATGGGAGTTGTGACCATATTTGTTTAATGTCTGTTTATGCCTTTGTGCCCCACCAAAGTCTCATTAAAGACTCTTGGTAAAATGTAACTAACTACATTTACCCTTGTATGGTACTTAAGCATAAACTTGTCGTGGTGAGTCGTTCATGTTCATACCACTTTATACAACTTCTTGACTCCATTCTTATTTTTAAGTGACTGCGCTAATTAAAATATACTTATTAATATTATAATAATAATACATTTCCCTAAATCTGACACACTGGACCTTTAAGTCCATTTTCATGATTATATTTATATACTTTTACTGGGAAAATTATCTTAATAATTCATTCCACTTTCAGATCACAATCAGAACTCAATTAAATTGCTGCAGTAAGTGTGAAATTTGTCACAACTGTGAGTTACTGACAAAAAAATCAAGAGCTCTGGCAGATCTCATGCTGCTAAAGCTCCTTTCAGTCTCAGGGTCTAAGTAATACAATGTGGTCTTCAGGTAGCCAGTGGTTGTTTATTCTAAAACAGGAATAAAAAGATATTTTTTAGTTAAGTTTTATACATGTAACTGCTCTCTATGATGGTTAAGTTGCTCTGCATTATACAAAAGTCATTACATCTCATACTTTGACAATGCATGGTGAATTTAAGGGAATTTAAGGACTCTCTTGTGCATTTCGCACATTCATCAAGCTGACACCCATGCACTGCATGTATGCTCGTGTAATTAAGTCTGCAGCCTTTAACACCCATCATTCCCTTTCACTTTCTGACCTACATGTACGCTTTCGCCCTCTGCTGCCTGGTGCTTTCTGATATAAACAGTTCTGGGACTTTTCCATTAGGCTCCTGGATGTTTACAGAGGACACTTGTGAAATTGTGTAATAGTTCAAATGTGAATGTGTGGTGAGGAGGTTATGTAAGTGCATCTCTCACATCTGATTCATGCATTCTCAGATCTGAGCGTGTTTGTGTGTTTGTTCACGAAGGGATGGTACTCTGGAAAAAAAAATCGTGGACTTGAAACAACTTTTTATGCCCCCCAGCGTATCACCAACATTCAAAGTCTTAGAGAGACACTAGCAAGCGAGTGGGAAGAATATAAGATTGAAAAGTACACACCCACACAGACAAACGCACACAAACACCTGCAAAACTGCCTGAGAGATTTCAGTTTCACTAAGAAGGTCAGAACACAGACGTGCGTGTTGTAGCAATGATTCAGTTCCCCAATGTGGGGAAAAATATTTGCCTTTTAAAACCTTTATGTGGTGGAGCTAATTGCAAATCCAAACATGAACTCTCAGGCTGCTCTCACTCCAATCATGTTTATTTGGTCATTCTGTTTGCTTTTCAGCATTTTTTCCCTAAATAGCTTCACATTTGAATAACTATTTATCTCATTGAGAACAGAATAAAGAACAGAGGGAATCACTTCTCATCAAAGACTTATATTAAGGACCAAACTAAATACTGAGGTAAAAGAGATGTTTTGCTGAGTGGCTTCTTTTGAATAATGTCATTACACTTTGATTCTGTACTGGCAAGTGAATATCATTTCTCAGTGCTTACTATGTGATTTTTGTAATGAATCGTGACAGTATTTGGGATTCATAAATGTGCCTAATGCATCCAGCCTCAATGATTATTTTATGGAAATCAAATCCAGCAAACTGTAAGAGTTGGTTGCCTGTTTATACGACCTAGTAAAGATCTTGGTGACCCCTTTGTAAAATGTTTGTTGCAACATGGCTCCTTGAGAGGGCGATTTCAGCCAGTCAGCTGGTTGATGGGATGGTGAACCACAGCTAGATAGAAGTTTAAGTATGAGATGAACTGCCATTTGCTTTGAATTGTCTTAATTGTCGCAGTGATGATTGATTGACTTTTTTCTGGCAACATTATCAAATTAACATTTAAATCTACAATAATATTTTAATTCATCACAAAGTTCCAGCAACAAAAATTGACATAATTTGTGACTGTATTAATTAGCTGATGTTAGAATGAAAACACGCTGAACAGAGATAGTGAACATGGTAAAAAATGATTCCTGCTCATTTTCGGCATTTTAGCATGTTGTTATTAACAGCATGTTCATTATGATTTAGCTCAAAGTTTTGCTACGCCTGAAGCTCACAGAGTCATTAGCACTTTCTGCAGACTCTAAGTGTCATTTAAGGTAAGGCAGTGGCAGAAATGATGTATTTATGGCAGGAAAAAGCTTTGCTAGACACTTCCCTTTCATGACATGTAGAAACCAGAGCACCTGCACCGGCAACCGTTGGCTGTTTGAATCTGATTCAAATCTTTCATCCTTTAAATGGCTCAGCAACATCCTACATCCAGAACAGGGCTCAAACCATACACCCCTGCTCGTCCATTTTGCTGCCAGTCCCCCTGCTTGACCCTCACGACAAGGCAGGGTATCTCCAGCAGTGTTGGGTCACAATTATGCAAAGAGCTCCCCACTGGCATCAAGACTCATGACTGTTTAGACTGCATCTTGGTCCATAAATAAAAAATAAATAAATAAATGAATAAATGACAAAGAGGCATCAATATTTGACAAGAAGGGATGAGAAAGTGTTGAAAAAACAATCCGTGTTTCTGTATTTTTCATAATTGTGATGCAGCTCTGTAAATCACTGCTGGCTGTATCTCTGCAGTGATGGATTATCTTTGCCAGCTGAATTAGAAGTGGCGTGGTTTTCTAAGGATGTTTGAAATTATATGGGAGTGAAAGTGCTTATGACAAATAGCAAAATTGATTCAGGAATACATTGTACACTGAATCGTGCCTCTCTGCTTGAGTGGAACAGTTTTGTTTTTTTTTTTCTTTCTGAAGGACATGACTGCCAGCTTAGGCAAGACATGAACCATTATTGTCCCAATGGCTGTTCCCTGTTTGCTCATGAACATGTTTTTTTAATGTATGCTTGATTTGTGTGTTTGTGGATGTGTGTTTCGCTGTGCATGTGTGTGTTTATCAGAGATACAGAGAGAGAGAGAGAGAAAAGCGTTTGGTTCAACTGACCTGAACACCATCATCAATTTACAGTGAACTGCCGGGTCCCACAGCCTGTATTGCTGGACATTAAAAGGTATTTTTACTGTACTTGATTTTATGTGCTCCTGTTTTTTGTGTGTGTGTTCGGGTGTGTGTGTGTGTGTGTGTGTGTGTGTGTGTGTGTGTGTGTGTGTGTGTGAGTGTGTGTCTGTGAGAAAGAGAAAGAAAGAGAACA
>JAQMCX010000053.1:10830171-10880235 GCA_029814765.1 Acanthurus leucopareius | reverse complement strand
CTAACAATCTTCATGTGTTTGTGTGTGTGTTCGGGTGTGTGTGTGTGTGTGTGTGTGTGTGTGTGTGTGTGTGTGTGTGTGTGTGCGTGTGTGTCTGTGAGAAAGAGCAAGAAAGAGAACAGAAACTCTGCTGCTGAATAAGACTGTCACAGATGATATAAGAGGGCTTGATGACCTTAAATGGCCCTCAGTAATAATGATACCTTTGTCCACTGACTTGCTGCCTTAAGTAGAGAAAAGAGCAGGACCCAATGACTCATATGAGTTTTGTAATTCGTACACTTTAATCTACAAAGCAGAGTACGAAGAGCTGAAGCACTTAACAATGTATAACTTCTGGGGAAATAAAGTGGACCTTTAAGTCTCTTCCCCAGGTTATCAAATACAAAAGCAATTGGTTGGCAGCAAAGTCTAAGCCACTGGTCTAACTATCAGTCTGTCTGTCTATCTGTCTTTCTCTAGAAGTTACACAGTTATATTGTTTTATCATGTGTTATAAACCTAAAGAACCCAGTCACTCATGTTAATGTTATGTCATTGGCCCAGGTGGCCTCAAGATGTCACTGCAAGTCATTTGTATATACTGACATGCATCATGAACGTCAGGGCCATTAGTTAGAAGTCTGAAACCAGGTTTTGTTGCAGTGTTTGTTGAAATAGAAAAGATATGATTATGTTGGATCTGCTTGACGTTTAACTTCAGGGTGCATGCAAATGAATCTCACCATGTCTATGACTTGTAGGCTAATATCACACACACCTAACCCTGCAGATAACATAAGAAACAGGACAATGGAAATTGGAGGGTTTTGTTTACATTTTATGAATGCTTTTCTGAGCAGTTGTGGAGAATCAGAGCCTAAACAAACAAGATCAGACAGAGGGACTTTATCTGCAACTCAAACACATATGACAAATAGGTTCATACTAATGGAAAACACTTCACTCCCACTATGTACACAGCTTAATCTTAGCTGACTGAATTCCCATACCTTTTGTGGCTTTTTGTCTTGTGCTGTTTAAAACACTCCAGTTCTGTGTATCTCTCCTTTTTTTCACTCTATCTCATTTCAGTTTTATCTTGCTGGGGTCTAAACTGATATATATGAGCACAATTCAGAAAGAAAAAGAATTTCTGAAATTTCCACATATTTTATAGTGTTTTTGTGTTAGCATGGTGTGTGTAATATGACCTACATGAGTAATCTAGCAAGTGTGACTCACTGTACAAACTGTACCATCTACCCAGTGAATTTGAAACAGGCTCTCACACTGTCTCTGAATCTGCTCTACTGACACTGAGCAGCAGGTGGCAGCACCACATTAGTGAAATAAGCATAAATAGACAGGATGGAAGCCATAAAATGGCTTAAAGTGTAAAAGCTATTTAGTGTAAGTAAGTTAGTGTCAGTGTAAAAGCACATTACTCTTGACTTTAAAAACAACAATAATAATGACTAATGTGTACATTTTCAGCCATGCTTGTCTTTCAAGGCTGTTCTCTGCCCTTTTCACATTATGAAAAGCAAATATCAGTGATTATGTCTGACGAGTGCAGACTGTTTGTACTGAGCAACCAAAGCTGACCTAAATATGCCCTGGACTTGTGATATATGAATGGTAAATGAAAACAGACTGATCAAACATTTTCTCTGTATTCTGCCATGACAGCAAACTGTTCTTTCAGAATCATTATATGAACCTGGTGAAAAACAGACAGACAGATAAGCAAAAACCTTTTGGTAAGACAAAAATGTCAGAAGTTTCTGTACTTCTGCTTTTGAGATCCTCTCCTCCACCAGTGTTATTTTTCCATGCCATTTTCACCACATTTTCTGTGATTGTTTTTGTTCCGTATTTCTGCTCTACTTCACATGACCAGGCCTCGTCTCACACAGGTTTTATCGCAGAATCAAACGTCACACTGTCGAGTCTGTTGTGGGTGAACTCAAGTGACACCAAAGCATTTTTTTTTAAAAAAAAAGAGGAATGAATACACTCACAAACTCACAAAATCCTTTGTTTTCAATTTCATTAATTCAGTTTGAGTAAAGTCCATTAATTTAGTGTGTATGTTGACCTTCTTGAAAGCTTACAGTGACATTTTCAGTCCATTAATAACAAGACGTGCATGTATTTTAAAAGGTCAAAAACCACTTCTGATGGCAGCTTTTGGACACATTGACATGTTTTTAAATATTTTGTTAACATGGTGCTGCTTCAGTACGAAAAAGTCTGGTTAAAGAGGTCATTTTGACTGAATGAAGGCAAGAACAATCCAATGGTGTACGTGTTTTTTTTCAGCCTTTCACAACATACTTTAAAGAAGCCAGAAAACAGGTCAGTCAGATAATAGTTGGGGACATCTGTAACAGTACACCTGACTGTCTGCTGGCTCTGAAACACCGGCAAAAATCTGTTTTTACTGCATGAAAAATGTTCTGGTTGAAGTTGAAGCTGACAAGTTTTGCTTTTACAGCAGAGCTCCGCCTCAGACAGAGAGGAAATGGAAAGGCTTTCAGAGGAGGAAGTGAGGCCCCTCAGTGCGTCGGAGAGGAAGGTTCCAGTGGGGGGAAAGAATGCTATTCAAATCAAATCAAAAGCCTGCGTGGTACATAACGTACTGTACATAACCACACTTGCCCTCAAACGCCCTCCTCTTTCTTTCTCTCACTGTATCACTGAGGAAAGAAAAAGTGACTCTTGTTTTGCACCTTTTTGTTTCAGCTTCGACCCTGATAGCAGCTGTTGCATGCGGTTGCAGGGACTCCAGAAGAAATCTATGAGTTAGAGTCGACTTTTTGTGCTTTGCATGGTTAATGTTTGAGCGACTGACATCAGAGATTTGTGGAGGACAAGTCATTAACTCCACTTCACCTACATGGACCTTGAACCATTCAAAGATGTCAGTGGCACATTTCAGAGAAGTTAAATTTCTTTGGAAGTCGGTATTGTTCGCAGATGGAGTTCTGCTTCAATATTAAAGCAGGAAAAGAATCTGTACATCTGTGACTTTGAGGAAAAATGCTTATTTGCTTTCGCAATGGGATTTTAAAAGAAGACTGACAGAACTTCCTGTCTGCATACTAAATATGATGCTATAGCCAGCAACCTATAACTTAGCTTAGCACAAAAAACTGAAAACAGAAGAAAACAACAACAACAAGCCTGGTTTGGTTCAAAATTTTAAAATAATTTAATAAATCCTATGACGCCTCTTATCTCAATAACACATGCTATCTTATTATTTTAATCCTCACAATAGCAGCCAAGTCACACTCTCATGTTTGCTTTTCTTCCCTGCCACATATTAACTCTCCTTCTCCACATCCTGCCAACTCTTCAAGCCTTACGGAAACTCCTTTGGCCACCGTTCACCATCACCTGACTTTGTCCGTCTATCTGCACACCTGTTTTGACTAGACTTTAAGTACATACACCAGCATATTTCAGTTAATTCCCTTTCAGATTGTCTATCTTTCTCCTTCCTTATAAAACTCTATTATTGTCTGTCTGCATTATGCCTGCCTGACTATGAGAAAATGTGAACTTTCACTCTTGTTGGTTTCTGCATCATGTGACTGCATTCATTAATTTATGTTTTTCTTTCTTTATTTATGGTTAAAAGTATGTTCTGGTTTCTGAGCAACAGGTCCAAACTAAGAAATAGTCCGGTGGATGACCCATGTAAAACAGCAGTTAGCTGTTTTTATTTTTAAAGTGCCAAGCTAAGTCAGCCAGCTGCTGGTGGTAGCCTTATATTTAGTGTTCAAGCATGGGAGTGGTATACATCTTCTCAACCAACTCTGGGCAAGAAATTGAAGAAATGTCAAACTTTTCCCCTATGGTTTGTTCTGGCAATAAGGCACCAGGTATAAATGCAGCCAGTGGAAACCAATCAATTATTCCTCCAGCCCTGGCCTCTGCATTTATAACCATGTCAGAAGGATCCATCGTCTAATGTTGTCTACATCACATCCTGACCGTTGCTTTAGTAATGCAGCCAATAAACATCGTCTCGGACGGACCTTTTTTACCTTTCCACTCATCAACAGTCCAAAGATAGTTTCTCAGCCCACTACAAACACCGTCCTTTGTCCACTATAGGCAGGAGAGCTAGCATGTCATGGTTTCTTTCTATGGCCTGAGTGAAGAAGTTTTGATGCGGTTTCCGTGGTCCAACGACTCTGCTCTTTCAGCAGTGCTCACCCCACCCCCCCAACACCTCCTCAGACCACGCTTCAAGTTCAGTTTTGGTGCACAGTTTGCATGCACAGCTACAGTGGAAATGGCTAATGGAAAGGAAGAGCCCACCTCTTCTTCAAGGTCGATGTCTGTCTTTGTTTTTTAAGTTCAGTGTTTATAAACTGTGGAAAACCACCTACAACCCCCGACATAATACAAGAGTCACACGTGGCTGCTTGTGTGAAACCACAGGGTTTCTTTGGCAATGGATGAATTAGTGCAACACTTACACGTCAAACTGATGGATTCATAAGAGGATGTTTGGGGGCTTTACTTTGAGTCAATGTACCTAAACCTACAAACCGTCACAGTCCTATACCTGTCAAATGAATGGCTACCTTGTGATATTCTGAATGTGAGTGAATGCATCCGTCACCGTGCAGTCGTCATCTTCTTGAGAGCACCGTAGGTGTGGGGGTGGGTAGGGTGCAGTCTTAAAACAGAGAGATGAGGTGTGCATTCAGATTTTGTTCCGTATCTGTCTCCCTTTTTCCTACACAAATACTCCTGATGTATTTACTCTGGACCAGTCATTTTTTTGCAAATATGAAATGTAACATTAACTTGATCACCATGGCAAAAATAATATTTAGAACAAAAGGAACACCGGTTATAATTCACCACAAATGCGTAAATTTTCCGAGCTTTCTCAATATTGCATTCCTTTCTAGACAGCAGGGGTTTTGTAGTGTTACATCACAAGGAAGACGCACCACCGAACAAATGGAGAGCAGATGTTTTTGGAGTGTGTTTGCTTCAGTTAAAAACAAATTATAAGTGAAAGTGAGGGGAAGTTTGTCTTTTAACAGTTGACGACAGAATATGTAACAAAAAATAATTCACTTTACAGGCACCTCACTTCGCTTCATTGCTCGTGTGAAACATGTGCTGCCAACAGTCGGCTGTGAATATGAGACACGCTACTCAGAGTGAAACAATTGAGTCACACTGCCTCTGCACTTAGTAAAATTTTCACTGCAGATATGACTGCAGACTTTCACACCTTGCCCAAACACATTTGTACGGCTAACAGACAACACTCAGACTTTGCACTGCTCTGCTAACTTATGGGTTTTATGTGTCTGAAGTAATTTTTTTTTTTTTGGTCCTACCTCCATGATCAAATAAATGATCGGCTAATTAAATGGTCCTGTTAAAAAGCCGCTAAACTTTAATTTAGTTGACACTGCAGTCCTCTTAGTGTTGAATATGCATATATTTCCTTGTAAATTCTCTTTGCTTTGCTTCCTCTGCTCTGCAAAGTGCAGCTCTGGTTGATCTATATGTCAGCAATCATGAAATTTGTCATTTTTGTGCTGCCATGATACCTACAGTGGACTCTTTGGCCTTTTACATTAGTCAAGGAAGCAATTGGCGACCAATAGACAAATCCATGGCCTTATCAGCCAACAAGGGTCAACAGTTTTACATGTCAGACTAATGTTATTATACTTGCGATGACTTGATTTGTCTGTGCAAGTATTTTAACACAAATACAACAGTAAAATGTGGCTACAATGTGACATTTCAGAAATAAATTCAATTTCTGTACCTGGCATCTTTTAACGGATGCTTCCTTAGCTGTACAAAAAAACAAAAAGCAAACTCAGTCTCCTGTTTAACACACCATGTTTCACTGTAAAATTTTAAAGCACAAAGGGGGAATTTTAATGTTCACCTAAAATGTACCAGGGGTGGGGGGTTGATTAGTGTTTTAGAGTTGTACTTTGGCTGCTTGCTACACACCAAGTAAGAAGGGACAACATTGTATCTTTGTGTACACATTCACCCCACCCTGGTAAATAATCAACAGCCATAACTGCCTCAAGGGTGTTATTAAGTTGCAATGGTTTAAACTGATTCCTTATAAGGGAGGGGGCCGAGCTCAAAGTATCATCCCATGTTTAAAAAAAACACATACTCATTCTCATACTACCGCACTTATCATATCTTTCCATTTTCACTGCTACATGAAGCTGGATTACTTAAATCCAAAACTTTGAACTTTTGATTTTAGTTTTGTGGTAAATAAAATTATATGAGGGTTAAAAAAGACTCGATCGATAGCCCTCTTGTTAGAATCTACAAACTAACTGCTATAAATGGAGGTTCTTCATACACTTTCTGACAATTGACTTTTACCGTCATAAAACACTTTCACAGGGATTGAATAAAACAATAAATCTTTGAGCTTAACCCACGTTTAAGCCCACACATGCACACCCACACATGTGTGCACTAAGCTGATGTGAGCCAAAACTTACTTTATATACGTACTTGGTATAACAGAACACATACAAGAACTTACAGACATACAGAACATCTAGTACATTAAGATAAACACATTTACTCGCTTAAGCTTTTAAAATAAAACATATTTACAATATCAATTGGTTAAGTGGACTCACAGGAACTTACTTAAACCATTAACTTATTTACACTCAGAAGAATAAGTGGTGAATCTGCTGACCTACTAAAACACACAACCACGTGTACTCACATGGCCTCATAAGCATCCAGACTTGATGAGAAAGTGTGTCTGGGTCAACGCAGAAATCATGTTCAAAGCCTTAATATGTGTGTCTCTGTCTGTATGTGCTCAGGGCCGAGCACCACTGTCTACTCTGAATCATTTTACTGAGTTATGATAATAATTTAAGTGACATCATCAAATTAAATGTCTATTCTTAACAAATAAGGGTGAGGAAATGTGGGATTAATATGTTTAATTTAAAAAATAGGCTATTGTTGCTTTTGCACAATGAAAAACTGTAAAAAAAAATAAATAAAAAAAAAAAAACACAAGCAGATCCACTCATGACCATAATGTTGTAAACAAGAGACCGGATCCCTAGAAACTTGAAACTGGTCCTTCCTCTAGCAGAGGATTTCTATGTTAACTGTGGTTCATTTTACTTTATGTTGAGTCTCAATTTTTTTCTCAACTTTGCTCTTAAAAACGGAGCCAACTTCTCAAAAACAAAATAAACAAACAAAAAAAAAACCCTGGTTATGACCTTAAATGTAACTTTCTGGTGTTTAAGTTTCAGGTCATGATTGATATCGCTTCCCTCACACAGTTGGGAGTTTGAGACTTATCCCAGTGAGTGGTTATCACTCACTGGGATGTTGCCAGAAGTGCTACGTGCTTGATAGTGCCCCCCCCTCCCCAACCCATGAGCGCAACAGCAGTTTCCGGCTCACAGTGTGTGATTCAGTTTTTGGCCAGACTCCATGTTTTAAACAAATCATTAACCTCAATGTGTCAGACTCCTACAGGAAAATGACGGACAACTTTACTCGTTTTATTTTTTTTTTCTTAGAGTCCAAAATACTATTTCACACAGAGAATGTATCGACACATTTAGATATAAAACAAATACAACGTCAACATTCAAAACACTACACACGAAAAAAATCAACAAACTGACCAAGTTCTACTTTATCCCTCTACTTTGAGGAATAACTGAGAATCAGTACCTGATACATGAAAAACTTTGTTTATGCTATTGATGTTTTTTTTTGTTTTTTGTTTTTTATTTTCGAGCAGTAAATTTCTTTCGTAGTCAACGATTACACTGGACTGGCTGGACTGGCTGGACTTAAATCCAGTTTCCTAGTTCAGCTTTTCTGTCTAAAAGAGGACGCACACAACCCGGAGTTGGATTAACACACACATACAATGCCACATACACACTTAGAAACCTGTAAAACACATATTGAAACAAAATCAGAGGAAGAGACTGATTTCTATATTAAAGTCATTATCCCTTTTACCAAAGTAGTTCTCTATATGTAATCCTTTGTGCTTGTACGTTTTTATTCTCAAGTTAACAAACACACACATGTACAAACACACACACAGACATAAATACACCCTCACATCCACAACGTGACCCTGACCAAGAGCTAAAAATGACTATAACCAAGAGGAAGTTAACCTTTAAAAATGATTCCATTACAATAGTTCTGCAATTTGATTTAAAGACTGTACTTTGCACAAACAGTCGCACACACTTAATGAACAGATTTACTTATATAAAAAAAAACATGAGGAAGCTCCTGCTTTTTAAAACTTTCATAAGCAGTAGTTGCTCTCTTGAAAAAAAACCGACAGACCAAAGTCTGTTTGCTGTCCGTCACGGCTGAGGGCCACATGGATGAACTTTTGAAGCAGTGAGGGGAATTTATTGCACAGCAGTTTTGTATTAATGGCTGACAGTTACTGTCAAACATCTAGTGTAGCACAGCTGGAAAAAATAAAATGCAGTCGACATTTGATCTGCAGCATACAGTTCACATTACATGGCAGTTTGTAATAATAGAAAATAAAAAGCTCATATAAATCTAAACACTATTAGAGTTTACCATCAGAGTAAACTAGTGGAGAGACTATTAGAGTTTACACCAAAGCCAAGAAAAAGACACATTTTCTGATCTGACACTCAATATTTGTTATTCAAGCTATGAAACATGGCTTTTAAATAAATTAGTTATAAACCTTACAGGCAGAATATATCTACTCGAAAAATGTGACTCCCAGAGCTATATTTCTGTTTTTGAAGGATAATTATTAACCAGAGTTAAAGGAAGGGTTTTCTTGTTAATATTTGAAATGATATCACATTTATATCACCTCATTTATGTCACAGGATTCAGATTTGGTTTGAATATGTTAAGGCCCATAAAAGATTTATCCAGATTTAGGGAAACATCATAGTTTAAGTGAAAAAAAAGGACTCCGTTAAGATTAAAGGAATGTCTTTGCAATGGTGAAAGTGATTAACCTGTTTAAGGTTAGCTTTCACTGAAAGCCAACATTTACAGGAAATGAGCGATTGTCTTTTCCGTGTTTTAAGTTAGATGTTTTTTTTGACAGAACCATTTTCACCGACCTCCTACGTATGATAATGTCACCTGACTTCCTCCTCTGCCCTTTGTAATAACAGTAATAATTCAAAGGGACCTGGTTGTGCTAAATCAGCATTTTCATTAACGTCAACCTATCACTAATTGTGGCTTTTACCATTTGAGCTTTTTACTCTAACTGAGAGCACCACTGTCATCAATTTTATTAACAATTTGCTGCCTAAAGCTCATAAAAAATGAAGCGAAAGCCACAGAAACTGTGACTGCTGCAAACTGTCAACTGTTAAGTGTTGCACTCACCACATACTGTTGTATGTACTGAAGTTCATTTGAACGCTGACCATTTATCGTAGTAAAAAGGGAATACACTGCATAAATAAGTGTTTGTGAATATTTAAGCAGAACTAAGCCAAGCAATCAAGAATGTTATTTGTAATTTTCACTTCCGGAAAATATATGACTAAGTATTACCAAAGCCTATTTAAACAACATCACAGGCAGAATATCACATGACATCAGAGAGATGGATTAAGAGTCCGGTGCAGAATTAGTTGTTTCCACTATGGAAAAACGGTTCTCCTACTCACTTCACACAAGAAAACACAGGATCATTATGAATGAACTTCACTGTGCATTGTATTGTCCTAATCAGTAGTAATCCATGTGATACAAGAAGTCCCGTCAGCTTTTCCATCTCCATACAGTCATGTGGGTCAGGTGATGACATCAGCGTGCAGGAATCTTAGAGTAACGTTTCACAATGTACACAAAAAAAAACCACATCGACTGCTTTATTTCCTCCCATGACACATCAGCGTGTTTTGATTTTGATCCAAGTCAGTGTACCCTCCCTCTGGCTTTCTACCAGATGGCTTCACTTATACACACCCTTGGTAGGTGTACTAATGAAAGCAGAGCCTGTCCTGTCAGGTGAGAGTCAGCTGTGCTGTACCGACTGTGTGATTACGTGTATGACGTGCAGAGATTTTACCCTCAGGGTAAGCTTACAGGGTTCAAAATGTCTCATCTTCCCTTCTGTCTCAGGAGGGTTTTTTTTGTCCCTGACAAACTAAAGAAAAGGCTCGGCAAATTTATTTTCGATCAAGAACTTTGTTCTGTAACATCAATTTTATTTTGTCCGATCCAGACAGGCTTGCAGCTACAGTAAATTTAAAGGGATATGATAGATTTTAAATTACCTAGATTATAACAGCTGCTTCGCTTCAGACCAGGTAAAAGAACAGCTTTTGAAAGGCCTTTGAAGGCAGCCGAACGTGACATAAAAAAAAAAAAATTTGACTAGCTTTCTGTACCTACTGAAAGAAGTTTTACTCATTGTGTTTTCTTGTTTTTCATTTTGTGTGTGTGTTTTTTTGGTTTTTTTAACAGAGGTGTAATCATCCTAGTAATATAAAAACATACACTAGGGTTGCATGTGCTTTATCAAGTAATATCCTGAAAATAACAAAGTTGATATTGAACATAAATGATAACTTATATTTGTGCACTCAATACTCTGCTCTGTCAGAATCCCACACATTCACACATACTCCCTGGTGTGGCACGTAGAGATCTTTTGGGGGGTTTTTTGGTCTAAGAGTGTTTTCTTTGTGAGGTCAGGGTCAGGTCACATTTAGGACTCATAGCCATGGGACTCAAGATGCATACAGCTCCATGACGCTGTGTCTCAGACTCGACTTTGTTCCGTCTTCCGCGCAACTTCCATCAAAACTACACACAAAGCATATACTCAGCACTCACGCACTCACATCTCAGACCGAACCTGATACAGCCGTCAGAGTCTTTTCTCATTTTCTGAAAAACATGTAGCCTTAAAATGTCTGTTTTATGACTAACCTGGCAATTGTTACACTTTATAGCAAATTATTTTACTTTTGCTAACAACAATCACCACCACATGTAACATTTTAGGATGATGGTAAACAAAAACAAAAAAAATGTAGTGTGACAGTAGCTAAGTATAGAAGAGACAGAAAACGGACAAACTGACTCAGTTATGTCTGACTGAAGTTTGCTAACATAAGCTAACATCAGCATTTGTAGGCTATAGCAGCAAAAAACTTTAGAGTGTGTCACCTTTAGCAAAAGTAATACAGTTTCAACTTGTAAGGGGAAAAAAAAGGAGTCAGATCTTTCAAAAGTCACGTAGTCTCACTTTAGGTACACCTAAGTGTGAACGTTTGAGACAGTCAACCACATATGTAGATGCTTCTCACTTTGAAGTTACATGTTAACGTTTGATTTACATAGATGAGAGGTTGAGTAGTGGGTAGAGATCGTAATTAACACCCTTTAAGCTCTTTGTTACATTGCATTAGTGGGTTTTTTGTCTGTTTGTTTGTTTTTGTCTCAAGGTGGATTGTGTCTGATGTAATAGTGGCGCAGGGGGTACGGTAAATGACAAAGTATGACACAGACCACTGATGAACAATTTACTGTTATTTATGGAAACACATATACAGTAAGTGTTACATTACATGGGAAGCTAAAGAGTCCCATGTGATGAAGACTCAAATCAAGAGATTGTGGTCATGAGTCACTGAGGCTTGTTCTTTGATTATACCTGTGCTTATCATGTGACCTTGTGTCACTGCGGTTTAGCACTGCAGAAATACGCACACTAGCTCTCTGTAGCATCACAGCAAGGTGGGGAAATGATCAGTAAGCTGGTGGGAAACAAAGTTTATTATCAAGGCTGGAAACTTTGCTGTAATTTCCTGTTTTGTTTGTTTTTTTTATTTCAAACTGAAATAAAAGGGCTCACATTGAACATCTATTCCAAGATGGCATATGGCTGTTCTTGTATGTAAAAAGAAAGCCAAATGGGAAAATCTCAGCACTTGATGCCTTAACCACTGAATCACTGGTCTCAGGGGCATTGAAAGCTGCCTCTTCCACCCTGCATGTCATGAACAAGTCATCACAAACCGAACATACACATGAATTTCTGGTTCAGAAGGAACTGCAACTAGCATTCAGTTTTATATTCTGACTCATTTAAACATATTGTCTTACATACAAACATACAAACACACTTTTGTATACAGTTGTCCTTCACTATAACATGATTCACCTTTCGCGGCCTCACTGTGTCACAGATTTTTTTTAGTGCAATTTTGCATGCTTTTTTTTACAGCGTATGAACACGCATTGTGTTCTGCGTCCTGATTGGCTAAGGGACTGTAGACCATTGTCAATCAATCTCCTCCATGCCGTGTCTCCTGTACAGTACAGAATGCGTTCGGCTTGCCAAATTTACATAGCTATCATATTTATTTATAGGAAAACATTTATATTTTTATTTCTCAAACAAATGTTTGGGCCTGAAAACACGTTTTTTAATCTTTGGTTGTATTCTATAATACTGTACTTATTTTTTAAAATCTAAAATCTAGTTTGAACTTTGAGAGTGTTTAAACAAGAGAGAAATGTGAGAAAACGTTAATGCCTGTCTGAGAAAAGTGTATGAAGTGTGTGGTGAGGGGTTTTACAGCCTTAAAACATATATAATAATTGTAAAAAATAAAGCTGTCTACTTCGTGGATTTCGCCTATTGCGGGTTATTTTTAGAATGTAACCCCCACAATAATCAAGGGACCACTGTACTTTTGTATTTTTTTTATTGCTTATTGCAGTTTGGAGAGGACAATGACATTACAACTTGGGCACCCTTTTATGAAAAGTATAGTGTTTTCATTTGATAATACCACAAACCACAACCACAAACAAACAAACAAACAAACAAAAACTAAGAAAGGGTTAATAATGTCAAACATAAATTATAAAGAAAAATAAAAACAATAAGATTATGTTATACTTACTTTAATCACTAAATGTACATTTCATTAGAAAATGTGTGATTCATCCAATCCTCTTTTTTATTTTTATCAATTTTATAAACAATTGTTACTGTTTAAAGCACAGTATAGTTTAGTTTGATCTAGAAGTCTACAGTATAATTAGTGTATAATTAGCACAGTACAGTTTAGTTCAGGGAAGCCTGTTATGGTGGAATAAATTACGGAGTAGCACAGTTATGTTAAGTTTAGAAAAGTATACTGTGATTTATATAGTTTAGACAAGCATATTGAGATAGTGTGATAGTTATTTAAAATAGTAAAGGAGAGCAGTATTTTAAACTACTTTCAGAACTCATTTTATGGACTTCACACTTGGTCACTTGTGTTCACACTTGGTCAAGACCAAAGAAAGTGCAGTGTTGAGTGTAAAGCAGATTGGATAAGTTTAACAGAGAGCTAAAGAGGGAAACATCTGTATCTTTTATGATCTTATCTGAGTATCTGTTAGCAGGAATAAACGTGCCGTAGGGGTGTACCCTAATCTGAATTTTTGAAAAACTTTGAGAGAACGGTTGCCGCAGTGGGACATAGAGGCTGGTTTTATTTGTACAGAGATGTTTAGCGGACTGGTTATAATATGAACTCAGAATGGTCAATCAAAGAATATGAAGCAAGAGCAAACTGTTGATAACTTTGCTGTTCACAGGACACATAGAATGACTTGACATGAATTTCATAATTGATTATTAACTAATATGAAACCAGTCTGATGCTTTGAAGTCCCAACACACCTTTTCACACTTCCCATAATACAGATACAGAGACAGATAAATGTGTTGGTTGAACAGCTACAGATACAGACTAATAAAGGACAACAGATGGGCCTCCTCTGTTATACATTATTACTAATGCTCAGTCACATTAGATTTAGACTTCAAAGTGTGTGTCACCACAGAGTAATTAATATAGAAATAACATCATGTCTGTGTGGACATGCAATTGTACAAGTTAGAATCTCATCCAGTAATAACAATGATCAGGGAAACTAAATTAGAGACTTGCGTATGTCAGATTATGACTACAAGAAAGAAGAAACATTGTGATTTGTGTAGGGAGAGAAACACATTTTTCTGAAAAAAAAACGTTACATCAGCTTTTTTCATTTACGTCATCTTGAACCCTCTGTGATCAAATCAACCGGAATGGCAAAAAGAGAGATCAGAGCCAGCAGGATAGGAAGGTCAAAGCAGGACACACTTGACAGATTTACTTCATGAAGAGACAAGAACAGTGTTGTTTATTAACAAACTACTGATTTATCACATATACAATATTTGATTCATGATATGCAGTATTAAATTCCAACACACACATTTGTTTAGTGGTTACAGCAGAACTCTTGTGACAGCAGCAGCCGATGCACAGATACAAGTTAGTCTTTAGACCTTAAAAAATTGAAGCAATCAGTGGGTAAATGTGGGTGATTTTAACAACTCATAATACAACTATTACACTTGTAAAAAAATAAAAAAATTAAAAATTGAAGACAGTACACAAAAGTTTATATGTGAGATTGATTTATATTCCAGAGGTTGTTTTGTGCTGTGAACAGTTGTGGACAGCCTGGATGATTCAGGGATAATAAGTGAAGGTCAATGCATCTAACGTATCGTAATGTATTAAATAATAAGCTGTCTCAGTCTTTTAAAGTAAAAAGTACACACTGGTGAAGTTACAACAAAGTTAAAAGTGAGAAAGTAAATGACTTATTTCAGCATTTTAGCATCCCAGACTTAGCAGTTGTGACTGAAAATTGGCCATGGTATTAGTGGATTGAAATATTATAATTAAATATTAATTCATTTTTTAGTTAAAACCGAAGAGGGTCTATTTATGCTATAATGGTCTGTTAGATAGAAATTTCAAAACTTAATTATTGTCATTGTTACTATCATCATCAGATTTTTTAACAGCAGACATCATTGTCTTTTTCAAAAAAAGTACTGACTGTAAAGACTGTTATATTTTAACTCAATACATATTGATTGCATTAATATAAAAGTAGGTTTTTCCCCACTACATGTTTTTTATGGATCAATCTGCTTAATATTTTCTCAGTGTATTGACTGATTTTTTTTCACTTGTGAATATCTTAAAAATAGTGAGAAAGTGTTAAATAGTTTAAGTCACCTGGTAGTTAAATTAATAATTAGATAATTACGTACATAATATATTTATATTCATTAAATAAAGTTAGTACTCGTTTTACATTTTGAAAGGTAAAGAAAACATTTATTGCCATTCAAGAGAACAGAAGATGAGTGTACATTTGTCATCAAAGTGATTCAGGTGTGGACATGAAGGCTCGGAGGAAAGTTTTAGGTCACTTTTTACTTTAACTGTATGGACGTGGTCTTGACACAGTACACTTGACGCAGTTTTACTACTTTCAATACAGTTAACAGTGACTTTTTCCACGCAATATACACAATCACATACTCGCCCACTTTTTTCCTGTGAATCATGCAATTCTCTTTGTGTGCTTATGACGTGATGATAAGGCATCAATTCCCGTCATTTCAGATTTGGAGCAATCTTGTAGTCACAATACTTTTTTTTCTCCATATTGTAGATTAGTGTAATAGCATGTTGTCCTCATATTAATGAAGTATTTTCCATGTTAACACTGATTTTTTTCCCAGTTCAACTTTCATAAAGTTTTAAATATTCATAATGCCAAACGGACTGAGCTGCATCCATGTAGATGATCATGGTATGTTTAAAGTGAACATAGAGGGTAGAAAATAATTCTATAAACTGATCTAACTTGGTAACACAGTTGGCAGACTGATGGGCAATACTTCTGAATGTTGTATGGTTTGTTTCCCTTTTCCCATGAGCTGACCAGCTGATAAAGGGAACAAACAAACAGAGCAAACAAACATTGAAACAAACTTTCAAGGACAAGAATCGGTGGTGAAGATAAAAACTTAGAAGAGGGAATGAACTGAAATAACTTGTCCAACAGATTCGCAGTAACTTTCTGTTAAATTCCAACAAGCACTTTTTTTCAAACTCTTTTCTGAAAAAAAGTCTTTCTTTATTGTTGGTTTCTGCTGCTGAAACAGAAGAGTGCTAGTCTTTGTGACATGAAACTTGAAAAATCACTTGAGAAAAATGAAAAAGAATACAAGATATGCAGGCTGAGGAAGCAGACAATGCTCACAAGATCAAGAAAGAAGATAAATAAAAGATAAAATTTCACAAAGCAGAAAAATGTGCAGATGTCTGTATTTAGCCTGTACTGTTTTTTAGGTCAGATAAGGAAAACGCCTACATTTTTAGAAGTGATGGGGGTTTTTTTTAGGTAACTTTTTAATTCTGCTTCACCACATTGTAGACTATTTTATTTAGATTTCTATTTCACTACATTTCTTTGAGAGTTCTGGTTTCAGTTAATTTTACAGATTTTACATGAAGCAAAATCAGCAACCAGCTCAGACATTTAAATTCACAACATTGGCTTAACATGATCTTTCACATAAAAAGCGGTCTAATTAGAAACCTCTGTCATGTTTCAGATGTTGTTGAGCTGTTAGCAGTTCCATCAGATACATTTCGCCTCTTTTTTTGATGGTTTTGATTTAAAATGAATGTTTAAGGCCCAAGTCCAGCAAAACTTTTATAGATAAGCAAAGTGAAGACAAAGGACAAAAACTGAGCACATTTTTCTGTTGAGTTAGTTTATGGTCATGACCCTCCAGGTCGAACTTGTCCCCATCAGAGGGGGCTTACAACAAGGATGGGAACTACTGGGTTAAAATACCAAACTTGATTTAAAGTAGTTATTGATTATTGATAGCCCCCCTTTGATTCTCTACAAAAATTAAAATGCAGCTCAGACACTGATGCGTCAGTATTGACAACTTAATACATACAGACACACATACATACATATTGAATAATGAAATTTTACATGAAATGGAGTATTTTTACCGTGTCACATTGATACTTTTAGTTAATTAAAGGCACCAAAATGCTCTTCCATCATAGTGGTGTAATGATACTCAAGCTGATTGTAAGTTAAAAAAAAGAGGGGGTTTTTTGCAGTAATTTGTACATTTGAATACTTTTGTCTGTAAAAAAAAAGTCAGGTAAGTTCAAGATTACATTGACAGTTGTGAGAAACAGCACATTCCTTTGAGCCTGTCAAGCACAAGCATGAAGGGTCCCAGCTGCTGTCCTCATGCTGTGCGCTCTGCTCTGCTCAAACCCACATAGCACACATTCCTCACTGACTCACCAAACATATGCGTGTGTGAGTGTGTGTGTGTGTGTGTGTGTGTGTGTGTGCTTATTTCTTCACTCTACCTCTTTCAGTCTACTCATCTTCCCTCAGTCACTCACACAGCATCGACCTGCATGTGTGTTTGGGTATGACTTAAGCTGCCTTTCCCCTGCATGGTACAACTCAGCTCTACTTGCGTTTGTTTTTCTTGACTCGTTTTCCGCTGCAGATAGCATTTTGTCAATGTGGGCAGGATTTCAGCTGATAGCTCATAGAGACTCCCCCCGTACACTTAGAAAACAACATAGGAGCTTTAGTTTGGTCTTGAGAGGCTTCAGCCTTTATTCACTGACAAACTGTAATCTACACTCTACATTTAGTGCTAAACTGATAGCTTCACCGCTAATTGCTTGTATTTACCTTCACTCTCTGGCATTCATTTTTTTCTCTCTCACTCAACCACACACTCCCTATGCACACGAATGAGCAATTCAACTTTTATAACAGAGTATACTGCAGGAATGGCTTATGTCACCTTTTAGCTCAGCTTTAAAATTTTATTTTTTGAATTTTTTTTTTGTTGCAGTCTGTGGTCTGCAGTGTTTCTGCTTCACCAGCTCAGCTGCACTCTGCTCGCTTCACGCTTTGACTGAGATGATACAAAAAAAAAGGCACCAGTTGCCAGGTATCGTCCTTAATGGCAAAAGAAAAAAGAGAGAGTATAAAAGTAGAGTCTGAGTCTCACCATTCAGAAAAAAAACATGATTTTGAGGTCAGTGGTTGATTACGGATTAGGGGTCAAGGGTCAGGCAAGCAGTGTTTCAGTCTCAAAGACATGAATGTAAGTTTATTGTTTAGTTAGTCTATTTAATTTTCCCAAAAGTGACCTAAGTAAGCATGCATGTGTGTATTTGTGTGTATGTGTGCAAATGTGCGTGCGGGTGTGTGTGTGTGTGTCTGTGTGTGTTATCTGTCATAAAAATAAGTCCATGACTCACAGTCCATTATATAACGTGGCCGAGCACTACTTAAACTGCCCGTCAAAACACTCACACCACCCAGTCTGTTAAGAAGAAGTGCCACCATATTAAGAGCTTAAGTTCATGCTCATTCCAGAACCGTTGTTGTTTTTGTTTTTGTTTTGTTTTTTGTTTTTGTGAGTTCTGTGTAACTTTAAACAAAGCATTAAATCATTTTTTGCCTCTTTGTTCAAACACACAAGCCTGCATGGAGATAAAAGGATTGTTTTTGCGCTGCATGCCCGCATACACAAACACATGCTGGTGCCTGCATCATTTCCTGCCACAAACTGAAAACAGGTTTCACCTGCTGATGTCAGAAGACCTCGCCTTTTCTCAAACTTAAGCAATGCCAGACCACACCCAAGAACGCACCTCCAGGTTTCACACACACACACACACACACACGCATACACACATATACAAACACAAATGCATGCTCGCACAATTTGTGGTATATTAATGTGTTGTAGGGTGTTGATTGATTTCATCCATGTGGTTTTCTCTACAGTGATTACTCCTGCACACAGTTATTAGGTACTTTTTTTTTTTTATTGTGTTGGCTTACGTGCTGTTCATTCCTCAACTCTGCTAAGTCCTTTAATACATCAGTAATTAACAGAACTGTTACTGTAAATATCAGGGTTTGACTTCTTGGTCCAAAGGTTGTCAAAGGCATGGGTGTGTATTACAGTGTCTGGGTGTGTGGATGTGTGTGAGTGTGCTTGAGTAGCAGTTTTTCTGTAAATGACACCATGTGTGAGAGCGTCGAAGTCACAGAATTCTGACCCAGTTAGCATCACAAAGAAGGTGTTGGCACTTTTAATGCCTTGATGAAAGATTGAATACAGCCCACAGAAGACAAAAAGAGACCTGGATTTAGTCTTGGGATTACTTATACAAATCTGTTTGCCAGGCAGGGCTGTTGACCACATGTTGCTCCCCTTTCTCAACAAATGCAGTTTGCTTGCTGAGTTTTAAGAGCTCCATAACAAATCCACAAGACCAGATGGAGAATGCAGCACTTGCCCTAAACCACATAGTTCTTGAGAAATAAAAAATCTGATGCTTCAGCGTCTCTCTTTACACTGGAAGTAAACTGGAAGTAAACTGGAAGTCTGTAACTTTCCACATGATTAATCAACACAATCATGGCAGAGCATATGTTGTTTTTGTGGAGGTGAAATGTAGTTAAACTGCTGCTGTCACTGTCACATGAAAGGTGTGACCCGGCAAACCAGATCAGCATTTTTTTAGGAACACGTCACCTGTGTGTTTATCGTTTGGATTTACAGGTAAAGTAAACACATGGATACAAAGAGGAAGTCCATTTGCATTTGAATCATGAAACATTTAAGGCCACGGTAATTTTCTGCTAAAGTTTAATAAGTCCATTTAATCCTCTCTGATATTGTTAAATGTTCATTGTTACCAAAAAAAAACTAACTTGCATTAGCTCTATGTGCACAATAAGCTTTAAATGCTTTTTAATGAGGAGGCACTTAAATAACATAAACATGGAAAATACTATTTTGGGCTATAAAGAACAATAATTATTGTTCAGCTTGAGTGCCACAATTGCCAGTGAGCCACATTTAAGCCCTATAAACCCACATAAACACTACAAAATATCGCATTTACTCATCATTTGCAGAACCACTGAGGCATTTGTGTGTTCCAAAGAAGCCACTGCTGTTCTGTGGACCTGCATGCCAAAGCATTTTGGAGAGTGGACTGTCTCCAATGTAATTTGAATATGAGGTCTTTAAAATTTAGACACTATTTGGGAGCAGATGTTCTCATTAAAAGAGCGATGGGTAACATATGGTCAGAATTTCTGTCTAAAACACTGAAAACAGAAACTAGTATCATTAACAGAGCGAGAAAAAAGTAGCAACTCTAATGAAATTCAAACAACATCTTTGCGTTTTGCTGCAAAGATATAAATACTAAAGTTAGCATGCTAACTAGCTAGACCTGGCCTGGCCTGTCTCACCTAAAAATCGCATTATTCAAACAAAAATAAAAAGGTAAAAAATGATCAAAGTATCTTGATTTGTGTTGGGGAAGGATTAGTTGTCCATTGTTTTAGAGCTTGTGGTTTCTGATGTGTTCCAAATAAACGCTTACTCACTGAGTTAGATGACTAAGTTCTCTACACACATTATGGAGTATTGCATTGAACTAGTTTAGTCAGTCCCAGCCTGATAATCTCAACCGTCCTCTCATTCCTCTCCCACCTCACACGTCTTTTGTTCCCCCTTAATGTGTCCTTATAGAACCAAGAATTAGATAATCTGATTAACACACAAACATAAGTGATAATGATCAGATAATAGGATTACTAGCTATAAGGCTAACTGAGCTAACAGGCTAACTGCAGCTGTAGAGTAAAGTGAGCAGCAGTGAGCTCTCTTTCCGGCGACACGTTGCCTCAGATCATTTTGACACATTGCACCTATAAATGTGGCTGCACAGCAATCATCCCTAAATATGTTGTCCTCCTTTCTGATTTGCAAAGAGGATCAGGAATGTGACATATGAACATAATCTTGTAATTTTACCATCCATGTGAAAAAAACACATATACACACTATCACACCACCACTGTCATGTCACATCTTTACACCTTCATACTGTTTCACACACTTTACAAGAGAGTCTTTCAAATTTGAAGTGAGTAGCATAGGTGGTGTGTGTGTGTTGGAGAGACTGTGTGTAGCTGAGGTCTGTGTGTGTGTATGTGTGTAGGTGTGTACCTATGTGTGTGTCAATAGTGGTGTAGTGGGAAATACAAAGTGTATGTGAGAGAGAGGAAGAGAGATGAGGGACTGGACAGAGGAGGCTCAGTCTCTCTCTGTATTCTCTTTCCAAGGTGGTCCTGTGTTAGTGAATTATTTACTTAGACCGCCTATTTACATTTGATTTAGTCAAAAAAATATTATGTAAAAAGAGTAAATAAATATCACAGTGTGCCTCTATCACTCCCTTTCACATAAATGTGCGTTATGTGTTTATTCAAATTTTCAACTTAAACAATTAAGTTATGTATTAAATAACAAATAGCAATGAAAATTATTCCCAGTTATTTTCATAATAAAATTAAGCCAATCATACTTGTACCAAAGCCAGTGCCAAAAAACTATATCATACCTGTCAGATCCCTAAAGTAGAGCCTACCTTCAATTTCCACCATCACATCATGTGACCGTGAACTCATCTGGACTTTCATTCAGCATAACTTTAAATGTTGTGAATCATTGTTACAGCTGCAGTCCTGGGTTATCAAGTTTATCCTTATCATATCTTATTGGTTACTTCTATCTGTTAAAAACTATTTTCAACAGTAGCAATATTAAGCAATTCTTCCTGGTCTTTATTAATTATCAACTGGTAACTTCCAGGAACAGAAAGTTAGTTTAATCAACTCTGAGGGAAAAAAAAAATGTAATTCTCTAGTTAGTCTTTGTGTTTCATTATGATTGTAGCTGAAACACATCTGTGAAACTGGCCTCTTCTCGTCATTTAGATCTCTCCCTCTTTCTCCGTGTGTGTGGTGTTCCTGCAGAGTGTAGCCAGAAACATACTTTTCCTTTTAAAGAAACAGTCAGCAGGGAGACAGAGTTAGACAGAAAGCGTAGGACAGAATACTTCCATGGCAAACAGATATAAAGGTAGAGCCAATACCGGGGAACAAGGGCTCGAGACATGGAGGTGTAATCAGCCGGGCCTGGCATGCAGTCAAGCAGGACAGACAGATAACAGGAGATAGTGGCATAAGATCAAAGAAGCAGACGGAGTAGTGACGTAGAAGCTGATGATTGTTACACTCTAAATATTCTCACTGGTGTTGGTGAAACAATAAGAGAAAGAATCCTGGTGTCCCATTAAAACTTTTTTTTTTGTTATGTAACATGGAAATTACCAGCCAAAAATATAGAATTAATAAGCAGTTGTGTCTGTCTTGTTTGGTTTCTCTGCTTGTTGAAGACATCACATCTTCAGAGTGCTATTGAGTGCTTCCTTCAGGAACCTAACATCTGAAGTCCAACTTAACTTTTATTGTAACTTGTGGATAAAACTCAATAAAGTTCTTATATTTCTTAAAGCTATCCAATGGTGTCCTAAAGCCTTATCTTTGCTTTCAAAGTGGGCAAAGTCTTCAACCTCTTATCTGCATAAGTTTTACCCTGTGCTTATCTTCAAATTCATCACACACGGGCCATATCTTTCCCCTGGCCCTAAAGCAACAAGCTTCTCCTTTTGGCAGGGTTACAGTTTACTAAATACCCTTAAACCAATTAAATGGAATATGCAAGAGCATCAGTTAATGTATTAACAAAACATGTTGCCAAGCAGGAAAACAGTCATAAATAGCACTGCAACAAATACACTAACTAGCTAGTGCTATGCATTAGAGGAACAGGAGGAAAATTCAGTGTATTACAGCTCGTAAAGATAAAAAATATATATAAACAAAATAAACACATTGCTTTACAACAATAAAATATTATCCTGACAGTAAAGCAAGAGAATTTTTTAGGAAAGTCCTGGCAAGATTGCCTCATCTGAGTAGAGAGGTAAAATTGGAATAAAGGAAAATTTTATTTCAGTTTTGTTTTTTTATAACTTATAATATAATACAAATTTCAATTATTATCAAAGACAAAGGACCTCACAAGTATTATGTTTAATTTCTCATTGCTTACGCCCAGAAAACAAACAATTTTAGTCAATTTACAGAGGTAACTTAAAAAGATGATGACTGATGTTGGTAAATGGTGAATTTTGATTATTTTATGTTGATTTATTTCCATTCAAGTTTAATAGTGTTGGTTGGAGTTGGCGGAATAGTCCTCCCCCAGTCTGCGTATCAGCCACACAACTGTTGTTTTACTGGAAGCTGTCAGAGTGCAACTTAAAATACTCATCTGTTTTTCCTTTGCTCTCTCTGTCTCCTTCTTTCTTCAATGTTTTTTCCTCCCGAGGAACAAAAAACTTTTTATCACGGGGGGGTATTTTTTTGCAGGATAGTAAAATCAAATTTAAGGATTTCTGAGACAGTTTTCATAAAATCCAGGCTTCCTCTATAATGTGGCAATAATGACACTGATGATGTATAAATTTAATTTCCTTTTAGTTTTTTGGGATGTTTTTCTCCCGTCATCTAATTTAAGAGCAGGTTATAAATGTTCAGGGTAGTTTCACGCAGAGCCAGAGCTCATTTCCTGGCAGTTGCTTCAGCCAGCACTTCAGAACATTTTGTTTCATTTGTTTAATTTTCCAACTGTGGCTTCCCGTTCATCCCTCCCCCCTCATTCTTCTGCCTCTCTTCGTCCCGGCCCCATTTCCGTGTAAGAAGGAAGAGCACTATGGTGCTTTGGAAAGTGGGAAGGGAAATGAAGGAGGAGGCGGTGGGGAAAGACCGAAGTTATAAGAAATAGTAAAAATTCAGCGAAATTTATTAAGAGTCTCAGCGAGAGGTGAAACACATGCTGGAGAATAAAAAAAAAAAGAAAAACAGATGAAGCACAGAGCGAGTTTAAAAGGAAAAAGAAAAGTAATAGAAGCTGACATGTACAGCTGTGCCGTTTCTACTCTGCTCCATTCTTTAAAAACAGCCTTGCTCAATACTGAAGAGTTTGCGATAAGAGAGAGGAAAGGTTGGGGTTTTGAAAACTCTCCTAACAGACTGCAGGTCAATCATTTCCTGTAACTGGGAGAATGTAATGTTCTTCCTGGCACGACACGCGGCGTACAACTGCTGCATCTACTTTCCTCCTCTGTTTCTAGACTCATAAACAGGCAACGTGCAGACACGATAAGTTTTCTATTCAGTCACTGTCAGTAGTATTTCTTGGAACTAGTACTTAGTACTTTAATGCTTCTGGCTCTTTTGTTTCATGAAGTGGGTTCTGCTTAACTGTGTCAAAGGGTAAACCCACTTTCTGTACAGTTTGTTTGGGTTTTCTCTCCCATATTTTACAAGATCCATTTTTTGTTGGTTTTTCTATGTTTTTTTGGGTGTTGTCGGCAGCACTAAAATCTGTCCATGTCCTTCCAGTGTTGGCAAAAGAACACCATGATTAAATAGTGCTAAAAATAAAATCCCCAAAACATCTGCTGACTTCTAGCAGCTGAACGTGGTGCTCAGCGGACGCAGGAGGAAACCTGGATGGCAGCCACACGGACGGCCTGCTTTATTTGTGCTAGAATCATTGTAGATCTGCCACAGGGCCGGAGCAGCAGGAAAACACCTCCACGCAGAGTGAGTCATGTAGCTGTGGACGCGGATATCTCCTGACAACACTCTGTGGTGACCTTGAATTGAAAGGGAGCCTGCAGCACTCACTCACTCACTCACACACACACACAAACACACACACACACACACACACACACACACACACACACACACACACAGTCACACACATACACAGAGGGGTAGGTCACCAACTTGCTGATAAAGCATTTGCTGTGCCAACACACTGATGTTTTTAAAGGATAGCTTACTGTTTAAATCATATTTACCCAGAGAGGGGCAACTTTTTATTACTATTATTATGTTTTATGTATGTTTGCACTTCTAGAGATGGAAACAGTAAGATTGTTGTACACACAACAGGTGCCGTACTAAGGGATTGAGGGGCAAGTCCCCTCAAAAGTCAGGATCGAAAGCACATAGCATTATTTAGCTTAGCATTACTAGCCTTATTGGTGTTAAAATGTACCGTGCAATAATGACTATACATATTTTGTAAGAATTTGTGCGCAAAACTATGGTTACATTTATAAGACATAAAAAAGCATGCACAGATTTGTCCTGAAAATAGTCCGATCTGTCTCCCAGCCATCCCCAAAACAAGTGTTAAACCAAAATTGAAGCCAGCTAACGTCAGCTGACATTAGTGTTTATACACAAAATAGAACACGATGTGCAAAGACAGGCTCACACCATTTTAAATGTTTCAGTGTGACTAAGTGTGACGGTTGCTGCAAAACTGCTTCAGAGAGCTCCATCTTTCAACATGACTCACACCATATTTTCATGCGTTTTTTTCACTTTTACTTCAAGTTTTGCTCTCTCTCTGATGTGCCACGCAAACTGAGGACCTCAGTGACTTATATTATCAAATGTGTGCTACTGACACATGGATCCAAGCTCTTCAAGGGTTGATCTTTAACTTTCTGCTACCTTTTTCGCTAGGACTGGCCAAAAAGTAAAAAAGTTTTGATGTATTTGTCGTCAGATCAGGAGATCAAATCAATACCATAAAAGCAGAGGTAGACTTGTTTTGTGCCACAGTTCTTTAAAGTTGGTGTATCTGTGAAGGGCCTGTTTGCTCCTAAGGGGGGAAACGCTTCACTCTGAGAAATTTCTTTGGGATGTGGATGAGAAATGTGTAACTCCGCAGAGAAAACACATTTTCAGAATGGAAAAACACACACGTGCACACATACAAACACACATTTCAGATTTCACTTAGTTACAAGAAATCTACCAACTCTGACCCCCCCCGGGGCAGAGAGGCTGATCAACAACTTTTGAGTTTCATGCTGGAAAAACACATGCTTAATTGCTGTAAACTGCAGTTTAAAGCATCACTGTTAGAATTTGGCGAAAAATTTAATTCATTACTATTTTTATTTGAACATCTGTCTCATGATAAAGATTTGCTCACGGCAGAAAATCCTCCAAAACCACACACGAGCGCCGAGAGAGGAAACAGAAATGATATTTCCTCATTATTGAGGAGCATTGCAAAATACATAACTTCTTTCCTGAACCTCTTCTTCTTCTTGTCATAAACAAATTTCATTTGTACATTCTCTATATTTGCAATGATTGCCAAGAACATTTCTCATGTTTGTCTGATAAAAATGTGTGTGTGTGTATGTGTGTAACTCACAATTTGAAGAACAAATCTGTTAACAAAGTCACATTGTAGGGAGTTACTTTACTTATGGCAACAAAACAAAAGTCCTCTAAACTTGAATCATTACATTTTGCAGTGAGTATTTTGTTTGAAGTTCTGATAATGTAAGTTAATGTTACGGTCAAAGTTAGGGTCATAATTAGGCAAGTAGTAGTCACGGTCAGGGTAAGTTTCCAGGAAATAAATGGAAACCTATGTAATTTCCTAAAGATGACTGTAGAATGACTTTGTGTATGTGTGTGATTTCAAAATTGATCCCATTTCCACTGTTGCTATTGAGTGTCAAGCTTCATCACTGCTGAACCCACCTTGAGACAAACCCTGCAGAAACAAGTCTAACCAGTCCAGCGTCATACCAATCTGTACCACAGGCACAAAAAAGCCGGCCTCAGACTGTGAGCCAAAACTGAGAGTGACCTCAATGCCGCAGTTAGAGCTTGTGTTTGTCTATCTGTTGCTGCCCTTTAAAGATTTTCAAATGATCCTTTAATGTTTCATCATAAGTTAATATTTTTTTATTTAATAATGTGCCAGAAAGCTTTATTCCTCCCCTTATTTGTATTATCTAATTCTGTTATTACTCAAATTTATGGTTAAATATAGAAACAAATTAAATATGAAAGGGTAATTAGAATCACATATTCAATATTAGCTGGAGTGAAAAGAAGCTGGAAATGCCCACATTAAACAAACAGCACTTTCAGCCTTTACTATTATTGGGGTAATCAGGGAAAACAAAGCTCAAAGTACAGACACAAAATCAATGAAATGACTGTGTATCAGACAAAACTAGATTTTTAAAAAATCACACTGGGTGACAACAATTTATCCCATTAATCCTGTAATTGCTAGTTTCATAAAATTACAATAATAGATGATTAACAAGAGTTAACCTTGAAAAAAAGCAACTTAAAAAAAAGAGTATGGCAGAGGAGAATTGAAACAAATTTGCAGAATAGTATATAGAAACTCTGGAAACACGATTGGTAAGATAACTGGTTTGTGGGAATAAAGGTCAAGGCCTGAGAAAGGAAAACACCAGACCAGGATTGACGAATGACTGTTTCTGGTTTCCCGTTTGCTCCTTCGCAGTGACACATACACAAAAAATTCTGACCAGTCATCATGCATTTTGACCTGTCAGATTACTGGTAGTAGTACTCATAATTTACTCATTGTATGGACTGATGTAAACAGAAAGACGCCCGTTACAATGCATGGGGATTTCACAAATCTTTTAACACCTTGCTATACCATACCACCCCAGTGAAAAGAGGGTGCAACTTTTGTATCATCTGAAGTTTCTGAAACATTTTCTTGGCTCGTCCTGTATCACTCTGCAGAGTAGCTAATGGCTTTATTTACATTATTTCTTTTTAAAACGAGGTGTTTTTTTCTGTTCAAAAATAAATTAAACAAATGCTAAAATCTGGTTTCAGAGAACAAGTGTATAAGCCGAACACTATGCTTTGTTGCAAATTTAAAGAGGCGAACAACTTTTTTTCAATGCTACAATAATGAAAAATCTATTAAAAACATAATATTGAAAAGTGATAGAGGATTCATCATACATCATTTACTGCAACAACTAAACCGAAACTGTTTAGATTTACATTGAGGCTTTAACCAAAAAATCCTGTCCTTTCAGACTCGGCTGTTCTCTTAAATGAGGAATAGTCGTGTCTCGTTAAAATGACCCTCATAGTATCATGTTTGCACACTCAGTACATTTGTTCAGTGTGTGTTCAGTGCATCATTTCCAAAGTCCACAGTCCCTGTTGGCAAATTATGCTACACAGACACATCTTTATCCATCACATGATATATATCAGGTGAACATGTGTACCTGCCTCTCCTAACAACTGCATATATTTGAAAAGGCAGGTACTTTCCCTGGCTAAAAAGTAAACATGGGCTCCTGACCAACTTAAACCACTGACTCATTTTCCCTCCTCGTGCTGCCATCCCTTTTCCTCCTCCTCCTCCCCCTCCGCGGTCATCCCTCGATCTATCTCTCTGTCCCGATGAATCACCTGATAAATTAGGAGGCATGAGAAGCTCAGTCTCATCACATTTCTGCAGCGGCCATGTTAGCTCTCCAAACCGGCTCGACGACTGTTGCTAAGCAACAGGTGAACCTGCGCCCGCTTGTGTGAGCAATGTTTGGAACGTCACCATAGCGATGTTGTGGGGAGTTAAATATTTGCAAAGTATCACTTATTAGAGACACAGACTGGTCAAACTGTATCTTTCAGGGCCTTAAAGTGAAAGTGGGTCTTAAATAGAAGAAAAAAAAGGGGGAAGAATCAAGGTTATCATGTTATTTTATGTTCTAAAGCCAGCAACTTTAGCAGCCACATTGAAATAGAAATAAAGTATAAAAACATAACAACGATTTGTCTCTATCATCTTCCTGGCCAGCATCAATTTTGTTTCAGTACAACAGAAACCTTAGCGGCGTCTCAGTACGTTGACATGGCTGTCATCATGAGCCATATGATAGTGACTGTGCAGTGTGCAGTCATCCAGAATGAGTCAGACACCTCAAAAGTCCCCCTCAGTTTCCCTCCCATTAGTGCAGAAAAGCAAGTGTCTCTTTAAAAAAAGGCTCCCTGAGGGATGAAGCACGGATTGCTCAGGTTTCTTTTCAGCGTTATGTAAAAACTGTACAATCATAGTGGAGAATGCTGTTCAGCTCTGGGAAGAGAAACCATTAAGATGTTTGAACAGGAGTTTCACCTGCCTTTGATCATCTATAATATTATATTTTTCAGATTCCAAACTGAAACATTCTGAATATTTATCACAATACAGAGAGAAAAGTACTATTAATTTTCCTGTATTAGGAAAATGTACAGCACTTGTTTTTGGCAGCTTGAGTTACAAGAGACTTTTCTGATTTAGATTTTACATACAAAGCATAAGAATAGGATATTAGGTATGACAAACTGTTACAGATTAAACCACCCAACACTATGTTAATATGATGCAGTCAATAATAATGCAATAACAATACATTTTTAACATTTATTTCTCAAATGGTTGTTTCTAATTATATTTCTGTACTCATATTAGGATTAGAACTGCAGTCCACTTATACTATACTGTTGTACTGCTACGTTTACTTATCTAAAATCTAAATACTTCATTCACCACTGATCAGATTCATGAATAACATAAAAAAAATAGGTTAATGTCGATCAAAGTATAGATTTAGTATTGTAACTATTTTCACTAAAGCTGAACTAAACATTTAAAAGGTCAAATGTGTCTAAAAATAACTGTAAATTAATCATAACAAATTTCTGACAGTTTCCATTCGTTGACCTACTCTCCCGATACAGTTACATGTAACAGCAGATGCTACGTGGTCGGATGAGGGTAAACACAGACCTATTTAAGTTAATGATCTATCAGTACGGCTTAGTGACGTTACACTGTCACAGTCCACAGATGCTTTGCAAGTGCAGTATAGGGATGTGGAGTGTGTGCCGTATGACCTGCGGTGGCTTTTTCTTCCCTTTGTGTATTTCAGTTACAGTAAAGTCGAAAACAAGTTTCCTACATTAACAGTAGCATTTATTCCGCTTTTATGATGTCTGTGTATCAGGTTTCACGCCATAGACATCAAAGAAAAAATCCATGTCGTTCTATTGGAAGACCTCACAGCAAAACATATGTGTTTATTCTGTTTGATGCAACTGAAAAACAAGATTTTCATATTAAGACTCATGTGACGAGAGAACTAATTGAGTTGGAAGATAAAGTTAAGCATGGGGAACGGTTGCTTTCAATAGATTTAAACCAGTTGTCCAGTTGAAGAATACCCTTCCTGTTTTATGTATGTACATAACAAAACACTATGCGTTCATCACAGGTTTTAAATAACAAAAAATAAATGTTTAAGATTTGAAACACCTGAGCTCGTAAGCCTTCATCCGGTGATCTTTTTTTATTATTTTATCCTGCATTTTTCTCCTCTCTGCTATCTTCTCCCTACATTTCTCAAATGACGCAGCATTTCATGTTCATGCCCTAACATGTTAGAAGCCTGCACGCTCCCTGGTATGTAGAAAAAAACCCCAGTGGAAAACTTGGCACTGAGCACTGGAGCACTAACTCGCTTAGTCACCAAGGAACAAAAAAAAAAAAAAAACATAACAACCTGTAAGCCATCGTCAGCAGGAATGCTAATATGAGCTCGTGTTTGTGGGAGCATGTAAGTGTGTGAATGCCCCTCCCTGTTGGAGTGACTTTCCATGCAACTGAGTCAAGAGCAGAACAGAAACAAGAACAGTGAGGTAACCACATAACGCAGAAACAAAACACACTACCAACACGCATGTCACGGCACCCATTTGCTGCATTTACCTTTGTGCCATTTTACTGGCAGGCCCGTGAGAAAGAGTCTGGCAAAAGAGGAGGAAAAGTGAGAAAGACGCAGAGATTTTTTACACACCATTTAGATTTTCCCAATGCTGTCAGGTTTATTAGGTGAGTTATTAATATCTAAGCTGTAGTTATTAATAGTAGAACATGAGAGGCCTGCCTGGCTTCGGTCGGCCTGTCAGACTGTCCATCTGTCTGCGTAAGAGGCCTGTGAGATGTGACGCCAGCACATGAGAGCCAGTTCAGTTGTCAGTGGAAGCTTCTCGGGTCCATTGATGTAATTAATGCACCATGCGGTGATTTTTTTTATAGAAAATCTGATGAAAAAGCAATTTTTTCAACACACAAGCAAAATTATTCAGACCAATCTCAAACCTCTGATGAAATTAATGACGCAGATAAATCTGTATGGAGAGTTCTGATTTGGGGATACACTTAAGAAAGTACAACGAGAACTGGGACATGAACTAGTGGTAAAGTTGTAATGAAACTATGGTGCAATGTATCCTGAAGTGGAAGTGGGAAGTTACTTTGTACATGTGCAATATTTAGTACTTTTAATACTTTATTGCTTCACTTCTATCTTGTAGGACTTCATAATTGTAGTCCAAAAGATTCGTGTAGTATCTGTAGGAACTTTTTACTTTTTTATAAAAATAAAAAAAGTTCACATTCAAAACTAAATATGATCTAATTGATTCACTGATGTCGGTAGGTTTACAGTGTCCCCTGGATTATGAACGTTTTCATACTTTTTAATGCATCAATAATCAAACAGCGTAACTTGAACACCTGAGACATATAGGAGAAATTAACTTCAACAGAGTGAAGGATTTTCTTTCTGTCATATTTACTTTTACTGAGATATTTAAGATTTTTTAAGCTGCTGTCAAAACATTTAGAGGAAATTTCTAAATTTTAATGAAAAAAAACCATTTAACGTGGAATGCTGGTTGAATACTGTTTATGAGTTTTCTGTGTGCATGTATTGGCCCCATGTTGAGTCTGTCCATGTGTTTACATGTGTCACGTCAATAGTTAGTGATCAATATTGCCAAGACTTTTTACACTTGCGCAACATTTATTCAAATGTTTGCACCGTCATTGCCAGGATTGCATGTGACTCATGTGAGTGGGTGACACATGCAGCAGCAGCAGCAGCAGCAACAGAAAAATGTGAAGTGCCCTGATTAGCTGATATCAGCACGAGAGTCATATAGAAAAATAGAACGGAAGCTTTGTAGATTTTAGATTGTGGATTTATTTTTTTTTTAGAGTGTCTTTTCCTGTTAATCTCTCAGCTTCAATCTCATCCCCATTTTCCCACATATTTCACTGCTAAATTACAATAATGTCCTATCATTCCACATTTGTGGAGGGTCTGCTTGAATTGATCAACCATCAATACACAGAAAAAAGCAGGTTTGGTCAGAAAAAAAAAAAGTTAGTGAAACAGTTCTGCTCAGATTATAAAGTTATTATGTACTGGTTTACAGATTATATCTGCTATAATTTAATATTTAAAATGGATGACTATTTTTTTTTTGTATTAAAAGTCATAAGACACTGTGTGAAAACAGCCCTCATGATGTACGTAAGTCTTGGAAATAGTTGTAAAGTTGTACCATGTTTGTGCAAGTTATTTGCCATTTGGAGATGAATAATGGCCTTATTTTCCAGCGTGTGTCATACAGTTAAAAGTGGGCCAAGGGTGTGAATCTTTCATAAACACATCTTCAAAAAAAATATGCTTGGTATGAGTCAAATAAAAATTTAAATAATGATATGATATATTATGATCGCGAGAATGTCGAGAGTCAAGGATTAAACAAAAATAATTAAACATACCAGTAAAGTACAAGTGTGTGAAACTTATAGCAGATGAAAGTCCAGTGTTCAGAATTTTTCAGGTTAATCACCCACAATGTTTATTTTTACTCACTTCTATTTTTCTTTTTAGGTCAAAAGTATCATCAAAACTTCAAAACTTGTGTGCTGGTAACTGCTGCATGTCTATTGGTGCTTTGCCGTAATATTAAGGCTGTGTTGTGATCATAACAGAAACCAAATGAAACAAGGGGAAATGTAGATGTATGTATTCTGGTAAAGGCAAACATCTGTCATGGCCAAAAAAAAAAAAAAAAAAAAAAAAAACACACTCAGATGCTTTACAGTATGTGGCCTGAGACAAAGTGATTTACACTTCCTGAAAACCTGTCATTAGTCAGAGGAATGTATATACTGTAAATATGTGATTATGTGTGTGTTGAGGCGTTTGCTGCGGAACATCTCTGCTTTACTTGTTAGTGTGGGATGAAAAGTAGTATCAGTGTATCAGCATTCAGATCTGAACCAACAGCCATCTTTGCCACTTCACATCTTTCGTGGTGCTGGAATGATAAATCACTTTCTAAGAAAACCTCTCATCATTCACAGGAGTGAATATGTACAGACTGAGAATTAAAAACAACATTGGATCACTATGGGTCTGGACTGAGAAGTGCAGGGGAGGTGAGTAAATAAGCCACTTTGCCTTCACATGCCTACGAAACTGAAACATTTCACACAGCTCGCTAAAAATACACATTTTTTTTTCTTTTTTTTGTTGTTGTTTTACTCCCCCCTCCTTTCTCTGAGCTCACCAAATGAAACCTGAGGCAAAGGGAGGGTCATCCGGGAACATGGCATGGAAACTCCTCCCAGTCCTGGGAGGGGTTTTCTTGGGCAGCTATAAAGACAGACGACAGCGTGCTGAGTTTACTTAAGTCTGGACACAGGTATCGAACAGTCAACCGTGGATCAGAAGTAACTTTTTTCTTCTTTTGACTAAAAGAGGTACAGCATGTCCGAAATGCTTGACGACATTATTACAAAGGTGAGTCAAAGTTTAGTGGGTTTTTTTGTTGTTGTTTTGGGAACAACCCAAAAGAAAATTCTTCCTAAAGTTGGGGTGGGTGAGCTCTGTAGTACATTTCTGGATTGTTTGTTTATTCCGGCTTGTTTTACTCCTCTGGGAATCACTGATTTGACAGTGAATTCCTTTTGAACTGAGTTAAGTCACTGAGGATTTCTTCATTTTAAAGGGATAATGAGATAAGGGAGTCAGTCAGCTCTCGGTTGTTTGTTTCATGAATTCCGATCTTCCACTAGCAGACTGTTTATGAGAAATAGAAAACAGTCAAAAACTGCAATCAACCACATTTAATTTGTATTTTATGATCTCATGTAAATTGCAGAAAAGGACTCTTAGTTCTGAACAGTTCCTTTTTTTGTTTATTTTTCAATGATTGCCTTCTTTATGACTATTTTTTGACATTTTCTGTCTCATTTCCGTTTTTGTGAAATTAATCTTGAATATTAACCTTCTGCAGTTTAAGTCATCTTAGTAAAAGACTCAATTTGTTGTAGAGAACAAGATCCAACAAGAAATAATGATGATTATTTAACATGCAGCGTGTTGTTTTTGAAATCTGTATGTGTCAGAGTTTGTTTGTTAACTATGTTAATCATCTGTAACAGAACTTCATGAACCTGGCCCTGGATGATCCCCTGCTTGTGCCACAGTCTCAGCTCAAAGTATCAGGGCAGAGTCGCCTGAACCAGTCATCCACCTTCCTCTCTCCCCTCTCCCCTCCTGCCTCTTCGAGCCACAGCTTGAGCACCGAGCATGTTAACCATAACGACATCCCCGGCCTTTTCTGGCCGTCCGACATCTGGAGCCAGGGCCCTGTCTCGAAACCCAAACAGCTCCCCTTCAGGCCCGACCGCTCCATGAGCCTGACGGAGGCCAGCAGCAGCCTGCTCTCCTCCTTTGCACAGATGAAGAACCTGGAGGCTTTTCCGTCAGGCCCTAACACCACTGTGGCTCCTCCACCAGGATTCCCTCCATCAACCGCCCTACCTGCCCAGGTCCAACCAATGGTATCCCCTAATCGTTACAAGACTGAGCTGTGTCGTGGCTTCCAGGAGACTGGCAGCTGTAAGTACGGCAGTAAGTGTCAGTTTGCTCATGGCGAGGCTGAGCTGCGTGGACTGTACCGCCACCCCAAGTACAAGACAGAGCCCTGCAGAACCTTCTACAACTTTGGCTACTGTCCGTACGGCTCACGCTGCCACTTCATCCATGAGGACAAAAACAGCGGGGCTCCGTTACCATCTGCTAAATTCCAGAATCAGCATCAACCAAATCCAACAGCAACTCGCCACCAACTCCGCCAGAGCGTCAGCTTCGCCGGGTTCCTGGGCCCCTTGCGGAGCGCATCTCCTCCATCATTCCCCTCATCCTTTAATGATCCCAACATGGGGTTTAGCCGTGCTCCCTCTGTCTCTCCACCTCCTGCTGATCTCCTCTCTCCAGTGTTTGGTGACTCCCTGCAGCGGGAGGCAGCCGCATTCCAATTTGGCAACCACCAGACCCGTGCCAGCACCGGAGACATCCACAACATTCCTCTCATCCTGGAGCCAAAGGCCTCACGCTGTGTGTGTGGCCATGGAAATAACTTTAACAGCAACAACAGCAGAGCCTTCGCCAGCATTGAGGACGGGCACCACGAGGAAAACAAGCTGTTTCCTGGTGCTGGAGGCCACGGAGGATTCATGAAGCCCGCTGGACTCCAGCGTTTCTCCTCTGAGGACTCCCTGGAGGACAGCTACAGCAGCAGCAGCGGAGGCTCCAGTGGAACCGAGTCTCCAACTTTCGATGGATCCGCCACCAAGAGGCTCACTGTGTTTGAACGCCTGTCCCTGTCTGACTAAAAAGATCCAAAGGGAAAGAACAGAAGAGAACTGACAACATGTTAACTGTGTCTGCTCATCTGGACTTTCTTTAGAACCAGAACTGATCACGACAAGTCAACTTTTGATAACAGAATAACACTTAAAGTTCTTAATTTATGTTTGTACAAATGGAACTCGTCTTGGATTAACTACACATACTGAGATGATTTTAATACCCAAATGTTATCAAACTCTATTTTTATACTTTGAATTTTTGTGTAGCCTATTAGACCTTTGTATGTGGTCTTCCATACGAATTAACTCCTCTGCAGGTCTTGACAGTACCAGTAAATAGCCTGGCTGTACTTACCATAAATCTGTAGTGATCAAAATGGCTTATCTTTAATGATAATCATTGATTCTTGTGCCTTTGAAATTTCCACCCTGCCTCACAGGCTATTTACTCATGGTGCCATGAACAGTATGTTTGATTCAGTAGCCTTAATCAGTGAAACCTGACATGTGTCATTGATGCCATTTTATCTGTGATATGCACTTTACAGCTAATTCAAATGGGAAAAACTGTCAAGTCTCCCAGTAGCATTCAACCAAAGCTTCAGACTTCACTCTGCTCTGTGTGTGCGTGCGCGTGTGTGTGCATGTCTGTATATATGCATGTGTGGGTGTGTGTGACATTTTTGTAAGACCTGGGGTGCAAGCATGTGTGAGTTGCAGAATGCTAAAAGATCAAAGTGTGCTAATAGATAATTGTGTGTCAGTGAGTTTGGATCTGAATGTCTGTATCCTGACATATGAGATTTGATTTTGTCAAACATTCTGTCATCTTTGCCAGCTTGTAGATTTGCACCCCATCTGTTATTGTCCCCTGTTTGTCTGACAACCTGGTTCAGGGACTTTAGCACGGCAGTATTCCTTTCGGTTATTGGTTGCCTTGTGTTAACTTAAACTAATATATTTATTATGATATTTATTTGTGTTTAAAGAAAAAAAATGTATTTTGTACGTTATTTATGGAGAAATATTTCAAGCTCTGTGAAATACCAATGTGAGAAAAGTGTAGTAAAAAAGAGAATCTTATATTTTTAATTGCCTGAAAGGGAAAATAATAAATTTCTGAATAAATAATTGAATGTATGCTGATTTTTTAATGACTCATTTGTTTCTAAACAGAAATTACATGCTCACACAAGATGCCCTCAGAGTAACAGATATTTTTCACACTCATTACTTATAGATTATACATAAACTATACCTTGCATCTTCACATATACAGTTCGCTCACATCTTCACAGTTCTTGCAGGATTTTTAATGAAATTTATGAGTAACAATAAAGGTGAAGTTGGATATACTTTGCCTTGAATGTAGGATGTGATTAATACTATCATAACATAAGTGTTATAATTGATGTGTTGACACAGCTAACAATATTAGCCCTGTGTTGTAAACACTGGCTGGTTTCATGAAAAGCAATAAATTTCAATCTCTCAAGGAATCTGTTCCCTGGAACTACTGTTAGTTGTGGCAAAAGAATGATTATTTTAACTAAACTGATCTTGTAGATGTTGTAGATCAGAGCAACATAAATCAACACACCCCTCCGTGTCAGAGCCTCATACTTATTTTACATCAACGAGGCCCAGTTTCACTTTTGAGGGCTCAGAACATTCATGAAAGATCAAGTAAATGCCAGAATTGATACCTTTTCTGTTTTTATTACAGGTTAAATACAGAGAAACAGAGGAAGAATCATCTGTTGCGTGTGGACCTCTGAGCCCCTCTCTGTTTCTCTGCCACTGTGTTTTGCTGCATACACTGTCTTTGTTGTGTATACACTACGGTGCTAGATCACCTCAGCAACGGTGGCACATAGCCACTGCCAGGTAAAACCTGCAAGGCTTCCAAGTAAGTGGTCGCAGACTTTGCAATGACTCTCCAATTAGGTGTGAAAAGACACTACTACAAATGAAGTCACATATACACAAATAAGTACAGGATCTAAACACAGTATGTTTGTTAGAATAAAAGGTAACATCAAATTTAATATCAAGCCAATAAGTTCAACAGCAAAAGCTGATATTGTGTAGGGAGCCAACGAGAAAGCTGTGTGACTGAAAAAGCTGAAGTACAAGAGGAATGTAGAAACTTCTTGATCTTCCGGTCAAACTTAGGCAAGATGGCGTGGGCTCAGGGAGGAAACCTTAAAACTAAAGGAAAGAATTACATCATTTCTGGGTAAAATCAATCGATGCAACACAAGCTGCAGTCCGTGATAAATATACACCTTAAACTGTGGTAGCAGGAGGAAAATGTTCTGCTCTTTTTACCAAAGACCGGGACTTTGTGGATGTCATTACTGATTCACAACCCTGACGAGTTTTATTCTTGAATCTGAGAATTGCTAATGTGAATTCATGACCTGGAAATAAATCCATAACAACAATTGCATCCTTATATTGAGTTTAAAAGTGGTTAATGGCTGAAATACAGCATATCTGGCTAAACATCCATGGTATCTTGACTTGAGTCATTTCCTAATCCAATTCATCCAGTTTGATTGAAATAATGGGTAGGACTGGAGAGAAATTGAAAATCTGGGTCTGTAAAAATGTTGTAACATCAAAGACTTATGGATCTAATTGTCTGATTTTTAACATTTTATCTTTATTCTTTGTTAACCCAGATTTTCTGTGGTAATTGTTTCTTTGTTTGGGAGTTACACATTTTGTTCTCTCTCTTTCCTGGAAATTTGGAGCTGCCGTCATTTTCAGCTGTCAACAGGTTTGATCGATCACCAGTGCTTCCTTAGCCGTGCTGACTTGGCAGAGCTTGGATAAAAACCTGTTGGATACAGGGTTGCGTAAGGCACATTCGCAAATTAAGCAGAAGTTCATGAAAGTACCGTGTTGCAATTTCCCCTTTTTGCTCCCAGTGCGAACTTGTATTGAGCAAACCAGCAGCAAAGAGCTGGATTCAGTGGCTTAAGACTGCAATCTGCAATCTGGAAAAGGAAAAAAAAAGAAAGAGCAAGACATTTTACACAGTAACGGCTCATAGTTTCTGAGAAACAGACCCAAACAAAAGGCGCTTGTTGCATCAGTCTGAAATGTGTTTGAGACATTAAACATGAGTTCAACTCACTAACAACCTTGTAAATCAGTGGCTAAGCAGCTTGTATCTTGTTTGAAAGGTTGAACTCTTGTATTTTTTTGTCTCTGGGTCATTGGAGCTGTTACAGGTCTCAACCAATGCCAAGCAATCTGTAAGTTTGAAGTGAGAAACCACTGAGGCCTAACTGTAGTACTGTTTTTAGTGGATATGTAATACTTGTATGAACCGAAAAGCTAAAATAAGCAAGTTCTTACAGTATTCAAGGGATTTTCCACAATATTAAGAGAATGAAAGTCAGCGAAAAAAAAGAAATGCATTGTCCTTGTGTCAAATCAAACTTTATAATCAGGTATTATAAAAGCACGTTCCTGATAAAAAGTTTGTAAAACTTAACTTGTGAGCACAAATTTTTTAGATTTCACAGCAGCCACTTCCTCCTTTACATTTTTTTTGTAAGTTTTTTATTATCCTATAACTTAAAAATGAAAAAACAAAGAACAGTGAAACTCTTTCTTTTCATTTACTTGAGGCCATTTCAGTGATAAACCAATCCATACACATGCTCTTCTACAGTAGTCTGCTTGAATAAGGGGAGAAATGGAACAAAAACTCATATGTGCAGTCACACATTTACAGTGGCTGCATATGATACATGTCAACTGGCAGTGACAATGAAAATATAGCAGTAAAATGCTAAACATTCTCTCTGAATTGTATCTGTGTTGCTATTTTCACGGTGTGTTTTACTCGCTGATAAAAAAAGGCTTTATTTGAAACACATAAGCAACACACCGATTAATGATCTTTCAGCCGAGGTTCCTACTGTGCATTGTGTCTTAAACCCTTGATCCACTTTGGACCAATGGCAGGATGTGTTGCTATGGGAATGGACAATGATCACAAAGAGTAAACAGGGAAGACAAAAAGAAACGATCAGCGTGCGTTTGTGTGCTAACAAATATCACCGTCCCAGTCTGTTCAAGACTAAAAAGGTTAACTGAGCAGTGCAGTTCGTATCTGACACAGAACCACAGTTAGATCCACTAACCTTTTGTCAAACTAATTTTACATAAAAATAAAAAAATGTGGAAGTCCTCAGTGGCTTTTCCTTTTTTTTTTCTTTCTTCGTTGAACACAGCTGAATAATGCTTAGCACAGGTCTAACATCACCACCACCGTCTGTGAACCTGTTAATAATCAACCACAGAGCTGCTGCTCTCTTTACCTAAGTCACCTGATCCTGAGCACACAACACGGACACAGACAAACACACACACACACACACACACACACACACACACACCTTTGAGACAAAGTTCAAACTTGGGTGGATCTATTGAAGCAATTACATATTATGTTGTCCAAAGGTAAGAAACAGACTGGACTGAGAGATACTGTTATCCACAGAGAGTTAAGCAACAGTTTCAAAAGGACAAAGAAGTCATTCATGTTCATATCTGCAACACAGAATGAAAAAGAGCTCGCACTGGAGGGACAAATGACTGTAAAGCAAAGTCAGTGTATGCAGGAAAATAAGTGCCGGTTAATCTTTTTAAACTTTGACTGTGATCTGGGGAGGTGGGAGGGGGGAAAAAACGGAGGCATTATGGAGGGACAAGAGGGATTAAAAGTGCAAGAAAAAGAGGATAAGGAAAAGGGGAAACTTCAGAGACCCTTCCGGGAAAATAGTTTTAAAGAGGTGAAGAGTGCAAATTTGCTCTTATCACAAGGTACAAGGAGGAGTCACTGTCAGCGATGTGTTTTCAGCTTTGCTGCTGGTTTGTCCAGTTCTGTTGGAGCTTTCAAACCTGAGGCAATCAGCCACCAAGATTGGATACGCTTACGTGTGTGTCTGCGCGCTGCCGTGTGCAAACTCAAGCGCAGTCAGGTATTGGCCTTGATTTTCTTACAGCTTGTAAAAACACCCTCCTTCCCTCCCGCCCTGTCAAAGCCTGCAGATTAAGCATTATGGTTGGGTAATCTTTCAACCCCGAACCTTCGTCAACTTGCTCGGAGAATGACGGAGTGTGTTATGTAACTTCTCCTTTACTAAATGGGTCATTAGAAAACGCTATCTTTTTTTCTGAGAAAAGATAAAACTGGTCATATGAACTTTGTTCCGATACTCCCCCTAAAATACCCCTCTTCATTTCGGAGATTCCTGCAGTTCGAAGAATTTTACAACGCAACTACAAGAATCATGATCAGAGATCTGCGAGAATCTGACAAAAAAAATTCTCCAAAGAAAAGAAAGAAAGTCTGAGTAGGCAAAGTTTTTTTTATTTTTTTCTTGTGTTGTTTAACAGTAGGTAAAATCCACTTTATTGTTGCATTGTTGCCCTCTGCTGTTCAAGACGTTGTTGCTTTCCCATGATGCTCGGCGCGGTGTGCATCCAGAGAGTGAAGTCATCTTGTCTCATCGCTATGATTCACCTTCACGTGTGTTTTGACAGGAGAAGGTTCAAGGTTTGAAAACAAGAAAAATGACCACAACATTTGTGATTTCATCTGAATAACTGAGGAAAGTAAAGATTAGGGAAATTCAAATTTTAAATATAAAGTTTAATTTATTGTCTGATCAGTTGATTGACTCTCGACCAGGAAGACATTACCATTTCCTCTCATTTTTTTAAAACTATACTTCATTTTCCTGACTAATAAAGACTCTTATATCCTTTAGCATAGCATAAGCTTTGCTAACCCCTCCTACACATTAGCTGCACTCAATTTTAAGTTCGGAGTTTCTGCTGTAATGACTGTTAATTGATATTTACCACAAATATTTGTCAGTTTTCCTAAGCAACTTCAGAGAAAATTCATGAAAATGGCTACAGATATGAATTTCTCATTATATTAGACCAATACAGGCCATAAACTCGGTGGCAAATACCAAATCTGACTCACTGTCTTCATCAGTTATGAATATGTGGGAAGATTCTCTACCTCTATGGGTCTTAAAAGGCACAGCTGCTTGACTGAAATGGGCATTGTAGACATGATACACGGCCCATGACATGCGTGTGCTTACAGGTTAATCTGTTTATCCGTCCGTGCACCAAAACAAACATCCCTCTCCCAGCTAACCTACATGGTTACAAAGGTATTTAGCAAGAAAAGGAGGAGCAGGGAGTCAGATAAATTAAGGGGAAATAGCAGCCTCTGTAAGTCAGACTTGGAAGGGAAGGAAGCAGAAAATATTTGAGTAGTGACCTCACAGCAGAGTGGAAGTGCTATCCTTTTATAGCCATGTTCTCTCCCTCCGCCACATTCTTCTGCTCCCCTCCTCCTCCTCCTCCTGCCCTCTTTTCCTCCAACTTCACTCTTGCGCCAGCCCAAGTGCTGTGACGCAAACGAAGGAAGCAGAGGGAGGAGGAGGAGGGAGAAAAGGCGAGAGGAGTTGGTAAACTCGACAGGGGAGATGGCAGAAAAACTCCCTAAACTCCCCCCTTTAAGCCTTACTGACCACTTCTCTTTTCCTTTCACTCCACTCTTCCTCTCTCTCCACTTTTGCTTTCACTGGCGGTGTGATTTGGTTCAGCGGCAGACAAGCAGGAATTCATGACAAAGTGCTCTATTTCCGGTTCACTGGAACACCTTTGACTGAGTCTCTAATGTGTCTTGAAAACCCCTACTAATCCCAGGAGGCCTCGGGGGAGCTCGTCACCTGGCACTGAACACTAAAACATTATGTTGAGTCTGATTCAAAGTTATAAAATTCCTTGTGGTCTTTGTTTGTATCATTGGGAATCTTTAAAACAAAACAAAACAAAAAAAAACACTTTGTTGACAGAACATTCAACAGACAAATGAAAAAGCAGGCCTGCCAATGTGGAGAGTGGCTGTCAGATTTATATTACAGGTAAACGCAGTTATCTTCCTATTTTACAGAAGAGGAAGCGAATCTAGATGAATATGTACAAACTGATCTGAAAAGTAGGAACTGAACCCCACAGGCTGCGGCACAGACATAAAAAAACATCACTAATATGGATGTAGACTTTTCGTAAAGTATGCTGGACGAGACGAGTGATTTATTAGGACATGAGAGGAGCACTCATGAACCGTATTAACTTGATTGCTACAAATGTTACGTTAGATGCTATAATATCCTTTAGGGCATGTGTTTGAATATTTAAACCCATTTATTTTTATAGATCAATAATGATAATGAAGAAAAGCAGTAAGAAAACAAGCTACAGGAGATGGGTTTTATTGAAAAGGCATTTTCAAGAACATGAGCAGCTAATCCCGGGTCACCTTTACCTGAGTTTCTGTAGTGCAGCTGCATGAAAAAAATGCAAGTTACACTTCGTCAAAGCTGCTATAGATTTTAAACACAAAAGCAATCCGGCTAAATTGACCGTGAGCCTGAGATCAAGATATACTTTATCACGGTCTTTGAATATGGTTTTAACTGACGTCTTTGCTTTACAAGCGTCACTCATTTTTTCTTTTCTTTCAAACATCAGTCCATCTTGTGTTGTACGTCTCATATTGTGCTGCCTGAATGCATCTTGCTGACCTAAATCCTGATAAACACACTGGAGTGAAAACACTTTTGCTTGTTTATTGTTCCCATACGATTCAGTTTCATTCAACTCAAGATCTCATATTCACTTTCCAGTCATGCATGCCCCCCCTCCCACCCACCCACCCTGCGGTGCTGCCCCCCCCACACACCCAGACCTCAGGTTTAGAGCCGTCTAAAAGCCCGTATTCCAACACGTGTAAGTATAATAGATCAAATTGAGGTATTTGGTCTGGGTATTTTTTTACCAGAACTATCAAGCTTTTATAAACTCTAGCCATGGTCAGATCAGTTGCATCAGGGTGTTAGGCAGAAGAAGAAAGTCCCTCTAGACAGTTTCACATCTGTTTGTCTCTTTAGAGTATCTTTCACAACAGGCCGGCCCATAATTGTTCACTGCACGCTTCCTGTTCATGCTCACACTTAGTACATGCTTCTCCTTTTAGACTTCACGCTTCCTGTTTTTATATCTTTTTCTTAATATGGTATATAAAAAAAAAATTAACACTGCGTCAGTGTTTTTATTAACACCATGTGTGATCTGCAGATGAGACCAAAAACAGCTTTGTGCCTATCTGTGACCTTTACATTTTAAAAAACAACGCACAACCACATAAGTAAACACGACACAGTCCATGTACGTATATTTTTTCCTGGAAACAATCATGTAATGGACAGGAGTAATGTTAACAGTTTATTCATCAGAATTAGTTTAGAAGTGTTAGTTTGAGACCAATTATAGTATTGTTGCTTCCTATTCACCCACCAAGACACAATGTGTAGTCATCAAAATCTATTTCTAAATAACTCCACCATCGCTCTGAAAAGCTTCTGATTCTCAGGTAAAATTTGAAAGCAGTTCAAAAGGTTTAGTTCAGATTTTGAGTCGTGAATGCTTTATTTAAGCATTTATTTTGTTTCAGTGCTAAAGGTCTTTTTGCACCTCAGTATTTTTGGTTTTTAGGATCCACAGCTTCAGTATTTCAGTTCACTCACACTGCTCTGATCAGTGTCATTTCTAGTCACAGCGTGCAGCTGTTTCAGAAAAAAAAAAAAGGTATAAACTCACCGTATGCAACGTGCTCAGCTTTACACAGCACACAGACAAGGTGAGCAAACTGTTGGTGAATATAGTCGAGGGTTCAGCAGCTAAAGAGAAATATATGGTTTGGGGGGTTTTTGTTGTTGTTGTTTTTTACATTTTGGTAGAAATCAGACCAGAGTTAGAGGGACACTGAACTTTATCAGGCGACCAAAGACATTATTCAAAATGAGTCATGTTGCTCTGTGTCTGTTGGATGTGTAAGCAATAGTCTGCTAACACATTAATCATATTAACGTCATTAGGTAATTATATTTCAGTGTACTGTCTCCGTTGCCCTTCAGGGACCAAGAATCATTTATCACAGGTTTCAAGTCTGGTTGAACACCTTTTGCTTTGCTCAGACTGGGTGTGGATACACTGGTTTGGGTCAGCATGTTAGCATGTGTGAGTTTGTACACACTTTGACTAAGCTGGAAAAATTGTACAAATACTTAAAAAAGAAAACTCTATAACTTCCTGTATTTTGTTTTTTGCTTCATTTGTCAGCTCATGTTGACATTGCTGAAATAAATGACCTCCAGTTACTTGTACAAACATTAGGGATGTTCATGATCATGATACATCATCACAGGGCATTTAAAATTGATTTGTTGCTTAATCCTCATCATCATTATTCACTGACTACATTTAGATATGCAAAGTAATCATTTTCTTATTTTTATCCCGCTGAGTGACAAAATGTTTTCTGCGTTTCACAGCTTTAGGACATTGTGATTTACGTTCTGACCTCAGAAACCCCAAAGCCTCAGTGCTGAGGGTGCGATATTATAGCTCAGCTGCTTCTTGTCAGTGGATGTGTTATTTTAGGTCGAGTGTTTTAGTTTTAAGCTAAAATCAGCAGTGGGCTTGTGGCTGCCGGGGCCAAATCATGACACAGCACACACATCTTAGCTTGGAGGACAATAGGCCCCTCTGTGAGGAAGCGCTCACACACATATGCACTTATGCACACTGCTGTGTTTGTACAGGTGGGCAAAAGATGAAGAGGTAAGCGAGGTGTGTGTGCGTATGGCGAGCTTGGTTATTGAAAGGAAAGGAATGGATATGGCGTGTGTGTGTTTAGCCTTGGCTTGGCTCCCAGGAACACATACCACAGTGGCGGTGCAGAGACCAGCAGAATTCCTTCTTGTAAAAATAAGCATCATGAAAACGTAAAGGAGAGGAGAGGAGGGGAGGGGAGACGACAAAGACGAGGAGACGACAAAGTGAGGTCTGAATGGACACACCTATACACCTCAATACTGAGCACATATATGTGAATAAAATGACAACTAGAAAAACAACTCAAGACCTTCAGATCTTCTTATTAGATTTTCTTGAGCCTTTAACTAAATCTCGTGTTCTTCTAAATAAAGGAACTCATGTGGAACCTCGGTTACATGATGACAAGTGGCTTTGTAAGGGGAGGATTGTAGAGATGATGAGGATTGGTATCATAAACAGGATTTCCCTCATAAACAACGTCTGACTTGCTAATGAGGACTATAGGTTATGATAGAAAGCCCAGATATAAGCTGGTCATTTCACCTTAAATTGGGATTATTTTGCCACACAAACTGATCCCATGGTCAAGAATCTTTCATGTTCCATATTAATATATTACATCTGTATTGATAAAAGGATAAGAGTTTAATCAACACCTCTTTGTTGTTTAAACTCCACCTTCACTTTCTCCTTTTGTTGTGTGAGTTGTGTGTCAGACTTCATTTGTACAATTTCTTGAGTGTTGTGTCCTTTGTAAAGCAGCAAACTGCACATTTACAGCATCACGCTTCCCTCCAATCCAACCCCCGTCTCCTGCTGGGATTTCTCAAACAAAAAAAAACAAAACAGCAACATCATCATAAGAAAGCAGCGGTCAAGAAAATCATGAAATTACCGTTACACATAAACAAACCATACTGGTACCGCAGTCAACCACATGTGACAAAACAAGCCAAAAGAGCTCATACTGGGAAGTTAGAAACGTTCGGGTACATCTACACATGCACACACACAGACGGGCTGAGCTTTTGGGAAGTGACCTGTTATGTGAGGTGGTTTAGTGACACGGATGGCTGTAAATAAAAGAGGAAGCAGAGGTCCTGATGACGCTGGATGGCGTGTTTTGGCCAGCAGCCCGACAACGTGTTAATGATAAACAATGCAGAAAAAAAATGATAAGGGGATTTTAATGATGGTTGTTCCCGAGAGGTTTGTGTTCCCTCCTGTCTTTTTTGCACTCAAGAGAGAGAGTAGGGCCTAGTCTCTGGGTATGTGTTAAGTACACATGCACAAACACACACACATACACACGCATACACAAAAGCCTTCACCATGACATAATGTTTACATTACTCTGGCTAAAAAGCTCCTTAGGAGACAGAGAATCCCATTACCTAGAGACTGTCCCAAACAACAAGAGCTGAATGTGAATATACGTGTGTGCTATCTCCCTCAGACCTTTTTCAAATTAAGTAAATAAATACAAATATTTCTGAATGTTTTTAAATGAAAGAAGTCCACAAAGACATCTAAGGGGTATCCTTCCCGCTATGCAGCTGAGCTTACTGGTTTTGGAAGAGCACCTACTAAAATAGTCTTGTGTTTCTGAGGCTGTAAGGATGGTAAACATGAACATCTGGTCGTTTCCGCAGGAACACATCTCATGAAGCTCCTCACTGTAAGAGGAGACACAGAAACCTTCAAATATCACAACTATAAAGTTGAATATGTGTCAAGAGAGAGAATCAACCAGCAGATAGGAATTTTATGAAGGTAAATCAAACAACGGTTCCACCATGTGGGTGAGACATTTCTTTGAAAAGAACAACCTCATATTTTGTGAAAAGGACAACATGGCGCATAATAAATATTTTGCTAAAATATTTTGGAAGGCAAATAAGAAAGCAACTTTCACTGACACCAAGAGGGACTTGAAGATGCTGGTCAGTGCCACTCACTGCTTATAGTGTATCCATTACACTGATCTTTAAGAAAACGAAGTATTAAAATAGTAACTTAACTTAAAAAATATGAAAACAAATCTTTGCCTAAGTTTTGGGAATCTTGCACCAACATATTTGGTCTACACATGAAATTCAGTGACAACATAAAGACACTGACTTCATAAAAAAAACTGGCAGCGTCAATTCACAGACAGTTAACAGTCATGCAAGCTCGTACAAAACATGGAAACTACAAGGTGGCGCAGGAAACAGTGTGGCAAAGACACTTTCCATCTAACACACACTCGACAAAGCTGCACACATGTACACAGGGAAGCAAACGCAGGCAAAGACAAAACCACAGTGAGAAAAGACAGGAAATAGAAGAAAAAGACACCTAAATGCCTGCATGTGTGTATGAAACACACACACAGAGAACGGGTTTTATTAAAAGTTACCTGGGTACAGTATATTGATAAAAGAAGATTGAAGATGTCATTTGATATGAAACTCCAGATCCATCAATATTCCTCTGATCAATATTATGAGCTGTTGCCTGGATACAGCTGGATGGGCCCGATGTGAGAACATGCAGACCAAGAATCATCCTTTGACTCACATCAGGCTACAAGAAGACACACGCACACACTGACGCTCACATCCACACATCAGCTACCTCTGTAGCATCAGTCCTCTGTGACTTGGGGCCCCGGGTGGTGATGAATAAACACTTTTCTCTTTTCATACACACAAACAGACACACACGCTCCATTACCATTATGTGAAAAGGACATCTTGTCACGGAGAGTGTACACACATATCTTTCAAATGAAGTACAAGCTGTGTGTTGTGTTCACATAAATCTCTAACAGCAGACATGGAAAAAGGCTTGTAATGTAACGTAATGGGAGTAAATTCCAACAGAAAATGAATTGCTAAACCTGCTGCCCTACTTCTGTCTAGATAAGGAACGGGTCAAACACTGAAATGTACATTTAGAGACAACTACGCATACATAAACACAGAGATAACATACACACAAGCGCATTCACCTGAGCTCATGACGACTGCACTGCATGAGCTTCAGCTTGTCATGAAGCGCACGATGTGTTAGATGGCAGAATCGAACACATATACGCACATTGAGGCCATGCCAACACACTTTTTTACTCATTAAGATTCCTGCTTTACAAATAGGCTTTCGGATGAACATTCACTAAGAGTAAACTCACTCTGAATATTATTACTCTGTATGATTTAAGATTGTTTAATAGAAGCAGATATAAACAGAAACACAGTTTACAGAGCCATTGTTTGAGTTGCACAAGGGACCTCATTATCTTAGCACAAATATCTGTGCAGCAGGAAACATTCAGTGTGTGAGACAAAACCCTGTCAAAAGGAAATGTGTGTGATGCTGTTTTAGAATGTCCTTGTGCTTATTTTTAGTTTGAATTCAATGTTTTTGTGAGATTAAAGCTTTAGGGATTCAACACACATCCCAAAGCTACAGGTTTAAAGACTGTGAGTCATTTACAGTGTTGACTGTCTATACATTTAATCTATTGAGGAAAATGCAGAGCCATCATTTTATTATTATCACCATTTAATCTCACTGAAATTACTAGAGTATTTGCCATCTAACTGAAATCTAACTGGACTAAACATCTTGAACCAGATGTATCTCAAAAACTCATTATTCCTGTCCCCTCTCAGTCGTCACCAAAACCACAAACCGGATGAGGTGCATGTGTGTTTTCCTCATCTTCAGCAGCTGTCACAAAACCAATAAACCGACAGCAAAATATCTTAGGGATTTTTAAACACAACAGTGTCTGGCGCTGCAGAGGAGCAGACGAATGGTTTTCAGTCTGAGTTCCTCCTTCAAACAGCCTCAACAAATTTGTTGCGACACAGCTCCTTATGACGCTCGTTCTACATTTGGCAGTTCTTCGGTATCCAAACACCTGACATCACTCTGCACTCTTGTCTTTTTACACTGATGATACCATTCCTGTTCAGGCCTGAGGTGATGATGAACAAATCCCTCTCTGAGGTTTTTTTTCAAAGTTCATTAGTAATAATATCTTTTAATTACTTTTTTACATGAAAGTTAAAGGTTCCAAATGTAAAATTTGAGCACCAATTCAAGCAAACATCTTATATAGAGGTCAGATTAGTGCTGTGTATATGTTAAGGGTCAATTTGTTGTTTAACACACACAATGTTAGCACTCATACAAGAGTCTATGGCAGCATAAAGAATGCTGATAAAGACAGAAAACTGTTCCGATACCTAGAATTTGGGTTTCAATATTTAGGTTTGGTTAAAAACTAGGAATCTGAATTGTAAGAACATACAGGACTTGTGCTCTTACACACACTGAACCCATCAGTTAAGCTGACGATGAGAAGCAGATTTGACCATGTTTTCTTAGTCACGCTCAAATAAAACCAAGAGAGTTTTAAAGAACTGGTACTATAAGTGGTGCTAAAATGTCACATACAGCACATTTAGCTGAAGTCCCTTTTAGATGTAAATTTTATACTAAAATCAGACGAGAGGAGACAAACAGGACAAACTGTTCTGACCGCATCTTTTTTGTCTGTCCCCTTTTATTTTAAGTTACAACATTTGATATACACACATCTCTCTCACTCTCTCTCTCTGTCTTTCAAACATGAGCAAATACACACAAAGACAGATTACACGAACACCTCAGTTATATTTTTGTTTGGCTTTTTTTATTTAAGAACGTACTCTATGTATAAATATTTTTTTAAGGTTTTCTTGGTTACATATTAAGCTCTGAAACACACCAAGTGATAAACCATGTCTGTGTTATTAGAACAAAGATTTGATTGTTTGTTTTGGGTCCAGGAGGATCTCCAGGAACTGTTGCTTAACACACACGCACACACACACACACACACAGACACACAGACACACACACACACACACACACACACACACAGACACACAGACACACACAGACACACACGCACACACACACAGACACACAGACACACAGACACACACACACACACACACACACACACACACACACACACACACACATCAATATGTTCA
>JAQMCX010000053.1:10782497-10830071 GCA_029814765.1 Acanthurus leucopareius | reverse complement strand
ATAATCTGGACAGAACAAGCAGGGCTGGATTAGGCTACGATTGGTGGCCGGTGACACAGGAGCCCAAGCCCCCCCCTCCTCACACACAAACACACACACACATACACATACACACACACACACACACACACACACACAGACACACACACACACACACTCACACACAGACACACACACACACAGAGTCACAAACACACACACACACACAGACACACACACACTCACACACACACACAGACACACACACACACACACACACACACACACACACACACACACACACACACACACACAGTTTTGTGGCTCGCCTCCAGGGACTAAGGTTGTGTAAGTTCCCCTGCCTACCAGTCACTGAGCAGCTCTTGGCTCTGGCCTCTTCCCATAAGCTTCCTCTTTTGTGCCATAAACAATATAAATATTTATAATTTCTTTATACAAAAAACTAAATAAACTAAATTAATCTGATTTACCAACACAAGTCCATCAAAACCAACATGGGAAAGGTAAAACAGCTCCCCCTGCTGATGGATTAGGCAAAGGAATTGTCAATGGCAGTGTAGTGTTTTACATAGATGTTTTTTTTTAATGAAAATCATGAATCACCAAACACAATTTGCATATGAAATGTTTAACAAAGCAATGAGATCATGTCGGATCTTTGACAGGTTGAATGTGTTACTTTCTAACTACACTGAAATTGATATCCAACAACTTGTCACAGGGTAAATTAAGTAAGACATAATCCTCAATTTAAGGCCTTTATTTTAGTATTTTCTCCTTGATTTCTTTCTCTATTTACTTGATTTCTTTCTTAATTGCTAACACAAATAAAATTCAAATTTGAAATAAAGCACTTTACAGCATAACTCAAGAAAATGTGTGTACAGAGTAAACAGCAGCTTAGACACAACCTCATTAGTACATAGTAGTTATCTAAAATATATAACATAACAACAGTAGTCCCAGCAGTGTCTGTTTTTACAATGAGTTTAGACTGATGATGATGCAACCAATGACTTCAGTGCTTATCTGTAGTAATACTTTAATCCAGCAGAGGGTAGTATAATGCAGCAAATACCAGCAGCATCTCAGCACATGACACAGGACATACATGTGAACTTCCTCTTCTGTGTCTGCCAGTGTGAGCTCTACTCATAATTTAAGAGAAACTGTACGACTGTGATGTGGCCATATACTCAATCAGTCAAGCTCTTTTCCATGACCCAAGTATCAAATTGCACTATAAACTTAATGATGTGTAAAAAAAGGGATTTGCCAATACTTTTTCCACTAAGTTGGAAGCACATTGTTGTGTGAGATTTTAAGTACAGACATATTTAAAAAGCATTAAAAAAAAGAAATACCTTGCAATATAAAAAGACAGGAATATGGCATAAAACAAGATAGATAAAAAATAAAAAGCTGCAAAAAAAATGTGAAAGATTGAACAGCATAATAAGAATAACAGTGAAGGAAAAGATATGAAAATCAATGAAAAACTATATGAAAGCTCACTGTATGAAGCAGCATTGAGAGTTCCTTCAGCTAGAACTGACAGCCCTAACCATATCCATGAACACTACCCAAAACCAGTCAAAAAATATGCAATCAATGTCCACACACTTTTAGCCGTATAGTTACACAGCATGTGTCTTACACAGTTGACTCCTTTTTTGCCACTCTCCTTTCAAAACAAATGAGTAAAAAGAACTAATGTCTTAACTTCCCCTCATCACTTTCTCACACTCTGAATCTTTGTCTCCTTTTTCATGCCAGACCCTCTGCAGACATTTGTCACTGTTAGCTTGTTTTTTAACCCTTCCACTCCCTCCTTCTCTCTCCTTCTTGCTCTCTAGCTTTCTAATTGAATCCACAGGAGTGAATTCCAGTGGGCAGAAGAGGAGGAGGTGGAGGAGGGTTATGTCAGAGGTCAAAGGTTAGGTTGTGGCCTTTGCCCTGTGAGTAGAACCCTACTGTGCGGCGTTTCTGGATGTGTGCGCATGTGTCTGTGTGTGTGCTGGGGGTGGTTGCACAAAACCAAAGTGAGAGTGAGAGTCATAGTTGTTATGTATTTATGCACAAATGAACATTCCAGTGCAGTCACTCTGGTTATCATGTCTATTCATGAGGTAGCTGTCATGCCTTTATGTTAATGCACTGCTATAATGGGCTTTGCTTATCTAATAGTCTTTGCAGCTTCTATGCAGTGGTGAAATGTATATTATAATGTACATTATTTGGGTTTTTCCATTTTATTCTTTATACTTATACATCTCAAAGGAAAAATATTTTACTTTTTACTCTGTTACATTTATTTGATAACTTTTGTGATGTTGCAAATTTGGATTTTTAATACAAAACATATGTCAAGTAGTTATAGGTTTTTAATCTTTTTGGGAGTTTGTGGAGTAATTAAAATGAGTTCTTACTTTTATCTAAAAAAAGTGATACACTTTAATGCATCAGTAATTATAATCAAGTAATATAATATGATTTTAGTAAGGCCATTGTACATAAAAAGTACTTTTACTTTTGGTACTTCAAGTATGTTTTGAGGCTTAAACTTCTGAGCTCAACTAAGATTTTAAACTCAGGACCTTTACATTTAACAGAGTATTTCCACACTGTGTTACCACTCCTTTTACCAGATGAAAGGATAATTAAAGCTCACTGTGCTTCTACAACCACTGCTTTTCTGTGTTGCACGAGGTAACAACTGTAGTCTCTAAAACTTCACTGTCAGGGAAACTCTCTCAAGCGAATGAGGCAGGGAGGGGGTACATTGTAAAAAAACAAAAAAGGAGGTGGGGGAGTTGAAGGAAGGGCAGAAAAAGAGGAGCAGATGTTCGTCAGGTCTACAGACTCCTCCTCCTCCCGTTCTTTTTAATATGTCACTGGTAATAGTAGCCTCTTATCTGAAGGGGCTGTGTGGGGCTGTGGAGGAATGACTTCACTTAATCATGAGAGTTTCAATAGGCCGACTGTGCAAGGGGGTGTGTGTGTGTGTGTGTGTTAGTGTGTGTGTGTTGTTGTTGTTTGTAACACAACAAATGATGTTACAGTGTAATTGTTTCAGTTGACAATGTTGTGATTATGGATTAGCAAGCTCTTCTGTCCTTGCTACTCATCCCTCTGTTCTTTTCTAATATCTCCAAACCAGCTCTCAGGGATCCTTTCTTTCTTCCTGTTAGTAGAGTGTTTGTTCATTAAGAGTTCTGTTTATATATGTCTATTTAAAAAAAAGCACATTTCTACATTGTTACAGTCCATTTTTTCAAAAAGCTCCTTGTTGGATTAGATTACAGGAGAGTACGACAGTGGCTCCCAGTCCTCTTTGGCAGGCCCGTAGTGTAATGTCACCTCTGTAAATCTCTTGTAATGTCAAACAGATGTTGAATCAGCAAATTCTTTCCTAATGACTTGGCTAATTATTTCACTGCAGGAAAACGATGTGACAAAGTAAGGGGATGCCTCCCATGACACATCATTATGGGTCTGGTTGGTTAATTCCTCATCTGTAGATAAACCCCATTGCAGATCCAGTCTTAATGAAACTGAATCTCTTGCCGATGATTCCTTCCTCCCGTCCTTCAATGCCTTCCCCTCTCTCTCCCTCTCCCTCTCATTTCCTGTTTCTTCTTCTTCTCAATGGCCCCCAAACCTGCCCCCTTCATCCCTCTCCTCACCCCCATCTCATTCCTCCCTAACAAGCCCTCCATCCATTCACCACCCTCTGTTATTTCCACTGTGTGTGAGTATATGTGTGTGTGTTGTGTGTGTGTGTGTGTGTGTGTGTGTGTGTGTGTGTGTGTGTGTGTGTGTGTAAGGTTGTGTGCATGGCGGTAGAGTCGCAGAGGGCGGGCCATTAGTTTGTTAGTTGGTTCTGCAGCTCATAAAGCTCATTGTGCTCCAAAGGCCCTCTAGCCCAGCTGGACTCAACAAGAAGCAAGAACTCTCTTTCAAATCTCTCTCCACCTTTCTCCTCCCTTCCCCCCTCCCCCTTTCCTTCAGAACCCCCCACCCCCTCCCCATCCCACCCCAACTACCCTCACCTCACACACTCACTCTCCCTAATCCCAACCTCACCCAAAAGGGATTTGTTTATAGAAGTAAACTCCACTCGTGGACCGAATAGCTTGTTTGTAGATAACGCTTGTTTACTCGGCCAAATGAGCAGGAGAGACGGCGTAACTCAAGGCACTCGTGTTGTTGACATTTTGCTAATGGCTTGTTGTTCACAGTGGTGGTCTTCATCTCAGGGCCACAAACAAAAAAAACAGAGCCGATGTCTTAAGACGATGAACTAATTAGAGCAGTGTCTCATGTCTGGGTGAGCACCCAAGGGTCAGTCACAATATAATTGGGCCTTGTACACACTTGGCATTAAATGCATTTTGGGTCACATGATCAGTTAAATGCTGGCTTGAACACTGCCAAAATGCACCCTGGGATTCTCTGACATTTTTGAAGGAAATCCGTCTACATACTTGAGGTGTTGCGGTGGCCTAGTGGTATGACCAGTTTGACTTCCTGTCACCTCTTTAACATGAATCTTTGCGGGCAACGCTGCCCCAGATACCTAAAAAATGTTGCTCACATAATGCATTTGGAGTTCATATGAGAAAACACATAACCATGCTCTAGTGCGCATAAAACGAAACACAAAAAGTAAAGTTTAAGTGGATATATAGAAGACAAGAGGTGGCCGCCATAATGCTCAATTTAAAATGTGTAATTTTTCCTCTTCAGACGTTGCCTAACGAAGAAATGAAATGTGAGTTAGAGAGAGAGAAATCTGATAACAAAAGGTCACTCAAGATACATTTAAGTAGCATCCTACATCCTGTAAAACTGCACTTCATCTTAACTGAATTCAAGTACGATCTGATCTGGACACTAGCGCTTCTAAACATCTCATTATAAAATGTAAGAGATGAATTCAGAGGCAAACATGAGAAATTAAAGCCCAAGATAACTTTGTGGCAAAAACTGATAGTAATCACAGGGGCTGATGTAACAGAGAAGAGGCCTGCAGTGAAGATTTAAAGATATAAACCTGAGAAACATAAGTTCCCCTTCATATGCACATCATTCAGGTCAAAACACAGCTGGCTGAGGCAACCTTCAGGCTGTGTAAACTAGACCTGTACCATTACATCATCATAGTGTGGGGGGAGGGGTGGTAAAATCCCCTGTCAAACAAACACAAGCATGTATACACACACACAAATAACACACACACACACACACTTAATGGTGACCACTTGGCTGGACCAAAACAAAGCTTTTCGGCAGGCTTTGTTCTCAGCTGAACTCATCTTTCTAAAGCGGCCCAGAGCCAAATGGTTTTTAAAAACTTGAAGGAGTTTTCTCGGAGTGGGGGCTCAGTGTTTCAAAACTTTATGTCTAAACACATCAACCATTTTTCTAAAGTTTCCTCTCTGTCTTTCAGCTGACTTGCTTGCTCATCAGTGATATTTAAAAATGAAACAAAGCAAGAGAAAAATTAACAAATAACTTTCTAAGTTGGGAGCTCGTTAAAATGTTTCACCTATCAAGCTAACTCAGGATTGTGCATCGATTACATTTGCAGGTGCTATTTAAAGCTAAACAAATCCATTAAGACTGGTTCCTCCTCCTTAACTGATTTTCACATAGTGTGCTTTGTTATCTTTCACCGAAACTTCTAGATGTTTACTTGCTTATCCTCTCCTGCCCCCAGTGGGAATCAAACCCTTATATCCGGCCACCAGAAGCACTGAACTGTACAGAACAAACGGAAAGCTGTTTCGTTCCCTGCAGTTGCAGCCAACTGTTTACCAACTCGTCAGGCCACTGGGCATGCTGTCGCAATCCTCTTCACAATCCCAAAGGTGTGACAACTTTACTCCTGGCAGACCTGTGTGTGTGTGTGTGTGTGTATGTGTATGTGGGTGTGGGTGTGGGTGTGTGTGTGTGTGTGTGTGTGTGTGTGTGTGTGTGTGTGTATGTATGTGTGTGCTCTTGAAAATCTGTCTCTGTGAGGACCAAATGTCTGGTGGTGGGAGAATGAGGCCTTTTTTGTCAGTGTCCACTATTTTTCAGGTTAAGTGTTACAGTAATTAGTGTAAATTTTGAAATTTTGAGTTTACAAATGTAATATGTGTGTGTGTGTGTGTGTGTGTGTGTGTGTGTGAGACTGTCAGATATTCTCATGGCTCTACTCTGCAGTGGAATTTTTCACACCTCTACCTTCGACATGAAAGACTTCGCTCCTCCTTGTCTGTCTCATAGGGCTAGACTGTCTCCACGCTGTCTTTCCTACCCATGTGTTCAGTCCTCCTGGTTTCTGTTTCTCTTTGGTTGCCTTTTCTTGCGAGTGTTTTTCTGCTCTATTTCTTTGTTTAAGCATCTACCATTGGCACCTCTTCATTCCTATTAATATGAAACTATGGTGGTATCAGTTACAAGGCCTGTGGTTCTCAGCAAAATGCCAGTGCAACACAGTGAAACACAATCTGCATGATACCACTGGGTGACACAATTTTATAGTCAGGATAACTTTATGTATACAGTTTTTATGGGTATTATTATCCTGCAAACTTAAAAAGCCCTGAATATTACATTCCTTGGTACATACACGTTTGACAAAAACCGCTGACCTTCGCTGAGTTTCAACTAATATTTACTTTTCACTTTCATTAACTTATGAACCTACCATGCAGCTGGCACAGTATTTCAAAAAAATGGTGTAAAAGTTGTTTGGAGTAGACATATCTACCAACCAAAGCCTCACATACTGAGTGTCAACAATTTACAAAGTTATACATCCACCAAAAAGTTAGAAAAATTATGTTTTGTTGCACTTTGTCACTTGAGCTAACCTTGTCACACTCTGAATGATACCAGTATACTAGATTTCTACCAAAAACACAAGGCTTGTCTTTCTATTTAAATAACCGAACTGGTTGGATTAAATTACTTTTCATAGATTTGGATACTCTCATGCGGTTTTGGGACTGCTGGGGCCGGTGAAAACAACTTTCGGCTGACTCACAGAGGCGTGGGAGTGGCTAACAGCAGTGTTAGGTTTTAAATCCACACGTGGTCTGGGGCTTGGGGCTTGTTTTGCGCCACACACACAACTAGAAACTTCTGACCAACTCATGCCAGCGAGTTGCCCACGTCTATCACTGCGGGGGCAGACGGGATCTGACGAAGCTTACTGATAACTCAGCAAAATGCCTTCTTACCCCCTCGGCCAGTTTACGGATCTGGAAGAGATGATGTGCAAGGTAAACGAAATGCGCAAAGAAAGTTGAGCGGAGCAAAAAGTTGGCTAGGTCGGGGGGGGTGGTTGATGCTAGCTAGCTAGCTGCGCTGCTAACTTTACGCTGTTTGCTGTCTTTCTTTTTGGTCATATACTTTCGGCAGATGCTGTTGTTGTCCTGCTTTAACTATTTACTGTCAACCAGTGGCTTTACCGAGCTTTTGACTCATATATTTCATCTCAAAGTCGGTCTCGACTTAAAGCTAACTTGTCATAAAGTGGAGGCGTTGTTGAGGTTGATGCCGCGATTCATCGCAACACGGGCCCAACTAATGAGCTAACTCGGTGATTCAGTTTGTGTTGATAAAGTTGGTTTCGCTTGTTTTTACCACCGCGGGTTTCAGACACGTTTACATGAAGTCATGCACGCTTGTCGTTAACGGAAGGCAATGCCATCGAGTTGAATCAAAACACCACTGAAACTCACCGTCAAACAACCCGAGCTCACTTTATTTTACATGAAACAACTAACTTTAGATTAGTGTAATAAAGTTGAAGGTAAATAATTACCTGATCAATTGCATGATAATAATATACTTAAATAAAGATGTATATTTAATTTTAAGTAAAGTTAAATTACTGTATGTCAGTGCTTAATATCATCGTCAAATTTAAAGATGCATTCATGTGTATGCATGTAGTGATGTGGATATAAAAAAGGAGTAAGGGATGCTAGTTTTTGACTTAGTTTGTGTGAGAAATTTGTTGGTCATCTTTAATTTTTTTAAATAACTTTTACATCCTCAAATTTATTAATGTTCAATTTAATGTATCATTGCCACCAAACTATAGATAAAATTCGTGTAATTTGTCATTTAGAAAAGAACACATGGGTTTTAACTATTCCTCAATTTTTAAAGTACAGTAAGATATACAGTGTTAAAGAATATAATTTATAACTTTGCATCAATATGCAGTCTTATACATGTTTGAATTTCACTTTCATTTCTGTCTTGTAGCTTTTTATATAAGAGATACTAAACCTGTTTGGCCTCAAGAGGAAATTGGTTAAACATCACAGCATGAATCACAAATGACAAATTGCTGAGTGAAGTGAACTGTTCATTGCTGGTTTTGTAGTGTCTGTATTACCATCACAGTATTACAACAGGTTTGTGTGTATGGTCACAAATTTTCAATGTTTTTATGGAACTTAATCAAAAAAATACAACTTTTACAGTATTCCATGTGGAAACTGTAAACAATTACACCCTTGCAACTGTGAATCATAGCACATCTGTTCTTCAGTTGTTCAGTAGTGAAGTGTCAGCAGATGTCAGTAAGTTATTGTATTGGCTAATGTTGAGTATTTGTCTTTTCTTTATACAGCAGTTACTGAATCTCGACATGAGGGAGCAGAGCAGACAGCTACCTTCCCTCAGTCTGGCAATGAGAACACCAGGTTACATTGGTCAGCCGCGTAGCAGTACATCATTTTCCCACTCGTCTCTCTCCTGCCTTCCCACTGATCCTGCAGAAAGTGCATTTCTGACCTCCAGCCAATGGGGGCAGCAGTCCGAAAGCCCTTTGCCTTCCCATCTTGCCAATTCCACGCAATGGGGAAAGTCCAGCTTCCTTGCCCAGCGCTCCATTAGTATGGTAGAGACCAGCAGTGCCACAGCAGCGAGTCTTGGCTGGCCCGGGACGGACACGAAGCACTGCCAAAATGACATCAGTCCCTCTGCACTGAATTCCAGCTCCTCCTCGTCCACCTCATCTGTTTCCTCCTCCTCTTCACGCTACAAGACTGAACTGTGTCGATCTTTCACCGAGAGTGGCATGTGCAAGTATGGTGGGAAGTGCCAGTTTGCCCACGGGCCAGAGGAGCTGCGGGATCTGAACAGACATCCAAAGTACAAAACTGAGCCATGCCGTACGTTTCACACCATCGGCTTCTGCCCCTACGGGATCCGCTGCCACTTTGTCCACAACAACGAGGAAGAAAAGAAACACTCCATCTCCCGTTCTTCCTCTTCCTCCTCCTCCTCAAGCATTCCCCAGCAGCCACCTTCCTCCTTGCGCTTGCACAGACCTCCTCTTGTCAGACAGAGCTTCAGCTTTGCTGGGTTCCCCTCTGCTCCCCAGCAACCCCTCCAGCCTGCCATAACTGCTCATCCTTCTCCAGCAACTGCTTCTTTCATCCGTGCTCCATCGGCCTCTCCTCCCTCCTGTGCTGACATTACCGACCTTCTTTCTCATGCCTTCCTGGAAATGGACTCTGCCTTCGAGGCCTCCCCTGCCCAACAGTACCAGCCCCCCATGGGCCAGGCCACTGCAGTAGATCCCCGGTCTCCATTCCTGCCTTCCCCAGACTCTGGCTGTTCTCCCTGTGGGCTGTCTCCGACTGCTTCCCCTTCCCTGAGGCAGAGTCCCAGTGCCACTGGGGTCTTTTCTGGGCCAATGGGTGCCCGATCTCTATCTTACACCTCTCTGTCGGATCAGGACCAGGATGGAAGCAGCTCTGCAAGCTCGCTCAGTGGTTCTGAGTCCAACGAAGCCAATGGCAGACGTCTGGCAGTATTCAGTCAGCTCTCTGTACCTGAGGATGCTACTGGGTTTTGCCTCTAGACTGCTGTGTACTGAAACCACAAGTATACACATCACATACAGACACAGACATGCAAGCACAGGATACGCTGATACATAATATATGCAGTATGCACATATCCACACTTAAGCACACAGAGCTCACACACTTGACCCCTATAAATGCACACGTACTATACACAGCCACTGGACTGAGACCTTAGATGTTCCTTGCACCTGTTTGGTGTCAGAATAAAACAAAGACTTCAGTAACTGACTCAGAGCGCTCAGAGAGATTCGCCTGTTAGATTTATGTAGTTAAAATGTCACTAGTCTATCCACAAGGGAAGCCACAGTGATGCTTAAACAAAAATGTGTGTTTCCACCAGAAAAGAGTGCATATCAGGACAGAAGTTTAACGGTGCTGTAAGCACTCAATGCTTTATAACATCAACATGCTGAAATGGCAAATAGCGACAAAGATTGTAATCACAGTGTGATGGAGTCCAACCACACCATTTAATATTACATTTTACCATCAACTTCTGAGTGATCTAAAGAATGTGACCAAGCCAAAGACTTCTTTTTTGATTATGGTGGTATAAACACACAATGTGACCTATGTTAAGGAATTGTTGTTTTTCCATTAGCTGTACACAGTATTGTGTTTATAAGATGTTGAAATTGTCTCTTTTTTCTCATAACTGTACAGTGTGAGGTCATGTTAGATCACTGGCCTTGAACCTGAATGTTAAGTTTTTAAACAACTGAAGTGCCTGTAGCATTATTGAACAGGTCATGTTAACAGTGTTGAAACAAGTTTGCTGGTTTGTGAGGAGAGATGTGACGTGGGGTGTGGATCCTCTTTGGCATGTTGAGATCAGTTTTCTCTGTTAACATAACTACAAGTGTTGTCCTTTAGTCTCTTGTGAATTATTTACAAACTGCCATCGGTTAAATGCCAGATGTCCAAATTTAATCCTTAACCCTCAGTTTAAAATCTAACAGAAAAGCCAAGTGTCCTTGATCATACCTTTTCAAATCTCAAATTTAGGGCATATCTACTGTAAAAAAAAAAAAAAAAAAGAAAGAAAGAAAGACATGAATTTTATCCGCTTCGATATGCTAAGTGAACCAGCACAAAGAGCTAACTGCAGAAAATTCATTGATATTTAGATTTAAAGAAGCACCAGAATATTTAAATGAGATGTCATCATGTATTGTGCTGCTTATTTAGCAAAAACTGATATGATCTGAACATAGCTCGAGTTACAGGACCCTTGGTGCAGAAGCAAAGTAGTAAGTTTCAATTCATGCAAAATTTTTCTTGAAAGTCCTGTTTTACCTCTGGAATGTTTCCTGAAAAGAAAAGAAAACACATGGTGCTAACCTGTATTTTAGATGATCTTAAACATTCCCAGGAGGGGGATTTCTTTGTCCTCTCCTGTCCACAGGCAGCACCAATGTTCATTTTCGATAAATATTCATGTTTTTGTGACTCCCACCCCACTCACTGTAACTCATCTCTCCTTTTCATTCAGTATTAATTCTTCCTGTTACGGCTTTGTACTGTTATGAATGTGTAGCGTCCTGGTCACGTGGATGTAAACTGTGCGCCCAGGTCTGTTGCCTTACTGAGCTAGATCCAGCGTTCTGTAGGGTTAGGGTATGTACACTTAGTGTTATAGAAATTTTACTTGGCTGTTTTGTATGTTTTACAGTGTAGTTGTTTAGGAGAACAGACCCTGTGCTGTTATCGGTCTATTTAAAATTACCTTGTCATCAACATGTTTGAGGCCTGTTTAGTGTTAAAGGTGATAATCTTTAGTAAATTAATTTCTTTAATTTATTTTAACGTATTTATAGAGGACTTTGAGTTGTTAATGCTTGTATCAAGTTTAATATATTTGTCTTTTCCTTTTTTGCTTTTTGTACTGGAAATAAAGTTGTTTTTTTTAAACTGACTGTTTGAGCTTGTTTTAACTTATCACCTTTATCAGGTAAAATCGAAACAGGCATATTTGATATATCTGCTCAGGAGCCTTGTATGGAGATGGTGTAAAAGTTACCGGATTTACGCGTGTTTCCTAGAACTCCTGCCTAGTTTTGTGTGCATTATGCTTGCTGTACGATATTTGCAACTGTGTCAATACAAATGTGACATTTTAGATGCAAGGTACAGGAAGGAAGGACGGAAGCAAGCAGGAAACCAGCAAACAGTCATTTATGGTTTTTATCGTAGATCACGTTCAGTGGCCCTGTATTGTTGAGATTAACTAACTACACACAATGTCAAAAGTGAATATGAACTTTGAATTTACTTCACTCTGGTAGATAACTCCAGACAATGGTAGGAGATGATAAGACAGATGTTTTCCTGTAAAGCAACAAAGAAAGTGGACTATGATAAAATAACTGCTGTCCCTACAATTCACATTTTAAGTTTTATGAAAAATTATTCTTTAATAATTGTTTTACTTGAAAGTTTTTTTATTATTTATAGAGTGAAGACAGTTAAATATTTAGTGTATCCAAAAACTTCAAAAAATCACTGCAGACTGGAACATAGACAGATTTTATTTTTAAAAAAAGTATGCTTTATGCTTAATGCCTGTGAGGAATTATACAGTAAACAAAGCTTAAGCTTAAGTGTGACTGTATATCCTTAAATATATTTTAAGTGACTAGAACTTCTATTTCCATCCATAAGTTACTCTGTGCTAGAGTGAAACAACAGCTCGTTCATATTTCCTGGTGATATTGAACTATGGGGCAGGAAATTAATCATACTGTTACTATGTGGTTCAGCCTCTGTGGTGCAGCCTCTGTTGAAGAATGTGCTTACACACCAGCGCTGTCAATGGATTTCTATGAGAGAACAAGTCTCAGATTTTTTTCCCCTTATTTACTGGAAGACACTCAGCAGCTTTTTCTGATTCCATTGAACAAGACAAGATTAACTGTAAATGAAGACCATGCAAACAGCATCTGAAGTTGTCTTTGCTGACTACAGATCAGCTGCCTTTATATATATATATATATATACACACACACACACACACACACACACACACACATATATATATATATGGACATTTATGAATGTAAAAAACTTGGATTGAAGTATTTTCTAGTCATTTCTTAGACAACCAGTCTGCTGTAGGACAGCAGGACACTTGTGTGCATGTGTGTGTGTGTATAAGTATGTGTGTGTCTCTGTGAGTGTGTAGTCATGCCATTGAGATTTCATGCGGAGATAAGAAGTCTTTTGTTTGGGGTTTAATCTGACCAATCCTAGGCTCGCCACCCATTTCCCTTCTCCCTCACTGCCTCTACTCATTCCATCCTTCTTCCCCTCACTTTGTTCCTCGCCTTTCCTTCAATTACATCCCCTCACCTCTCCGCTCCCTACACACAGCAGCTGTCCTGTAGTTTAACCTGCTGGAACTGTGTTTAGCCACGTGTTTGTGAAAGAATATTGTTGCATTTAGTGTAATAAACATTGAATTACATTAACTTAGTGAGGACTCATGGGGTATTTCATCGTGACCGCTTTCAATAAAGTAATGATGATGGAAGAAAGTTGTTTTTTACACCGTTCACAGTGTTCCACAGACAAAAAAAAGCATTGCTTAAGATGCATGCTCGTGGTTGACCTTCCAGAAACCTCTGTTTCATACACTCACACACAAGAGCTATTATCTTGTCACTGTTAACATGAGATGGGCTGGCTGTCTGGGAGTGATTAGTGGCAGTGAAGGGGTTAAAGGCATGTGTTTTCTCGTATGGTTTCTGTGTGTGAGTGTGTGTGTGTGTGTGTGTGTGTGTTTGTGTGTCTGTGTAGTATTGTATCTGATAGACATTCTCCCACACTCTTGCCCTGTGGGACATAGGAAAGGCAGGCAGATGGCTGTATTCAGGTCCACTGCGGGTCAACATATGGCCCCAAGAGACAAAGTTTGTGTTTGTGTGTGCGAGACAGAGGATTGCACTCATACTATGCATGAGTGGAGGAAGCTGAATGAGTAGGCCGGGAGGAAAAAAGGTAATAGAGGGGGCAGAAAAGACGCTGTGAAAAAGAAGCTGTGAGATAAAACGGTTGGACAATTTGAGAGGATGAAACCGAGGAGCATCTTGTGAGATCATACAGGTTGTTCAATGCAGCAACTTAATCATTTGCAGATTTGTTTGCATCATTTGAGAAAAATAAGTCTATATTTTTGTGACAGTGGCACTTAATGCTGTAGTACATTCTTCCTTTGAAAAACTGATTGTCTACAACTAATTTTGGAAGGAAACACCAAAGTTGACGAAATTAGAAAAATTTTGTCAATATTTCTCAAATGTGAAAACCTTGGTTATAAAGTGTAATCTTCTGACAAAGTTATTGTGACATTGCTGAGTGCCGCTAACTAGCTAATAATATGCTAGCTTATACCTTAATACTACTAATCAAATACAATTATTAATGCTAGCTGAATTAGCTTAGTGACTAGCCTACAACATTACTGCTGGTTAATCTAGTTAACTTTTACTACTGAGAACGAACATGTTGAATATGAAATATAAATATGCCAAAGTATGCAGATAAAGCTGAATAATGACGTACGACTTACGATGCTATTAAAGCTTATTCATCTGGACGTATGATTGTATAAAGCTAGTCCTATTGATTTATTTGTTTACTGCTTAACATACTTTATTTTGGACACTAATGAAGTAATTAATTTTAACTTCTAGTGTCAAATTGGTGTTGTTCAACAATGATTTTAAACCACATTTTAGTTGTTTCTGTCAGAAAACCTGCACCACATCGACAGTCAGCCAACTTCTCCCACCACAAAAGACTTCGGTCTGTGTATGTGGACAGTGTTGCCGATTTTTAGCAAGTCATCAATTTGAGAGAATGAATGCTGGTTCTCCTTACACACCCCCAACACCTCCTTTTTTCTTTCTTCTGGCCCCTAAACATCCCCCCCTCTTCCTCCTCCTCCTCCTTTGCACCCATCCCTCCCTCCATTCACTGTTCCTCTTTGTGAGTGTATTGGTGATATTGTGATGCAGGGTGGGGCAGGAGGAGTGGAGGGGAGCGAAGTGGCCGAGAGAGCAGCACAAAACAGCTGTTGCTGAACTCTCCCCATCATCCCTCAGTTTAACTGTTCCAAGAGCTTCTCTCACTTCACGCGCTTTTTGGGGGACATTTAGGCACAGGTACAAACAACTCACCCTTTCATCTTCTTTTTTCATCTTTCTTTTTTTTTCTTACATCGCTTCCTCTCCCCCCCCCCCCCACCTCTAATAAACTTCTCTTGTCTGCCATTCATTTCCCAGCAGCCTCCTGTAGAGGCTCTTCATTCTCTCCATCTCATTTTCCTCTTATCCGCTCTCTCTCCATCGACTTTCTACAATTCTAACCCCCTCCCAGGCTTTCCCTCTAATCCCTCCTTCTGTTTTTTTTCTTCTTTCCAGAGAGGATTTGGGCAAAGTGTTTAATGGGCTGCAACAAATAGGCAAAAGAGTGGGCTACAGTCAGGTGCTGCACATTTATGCAGACGCCAAACTCAATTTTCCTGACTGTTTTCCTCTTTCACGGCATTCCTACGGTTGTACGGTTGCTCCCAAAACAAACACGTCTCGCTGTCACCTAAGATGCACTACGTGGATAAGCACTCGAATGGCAGTCTACTTATAACCAGGGGACTTATTCAACTTTTTTTTTTTTTTTTTTTAACTCTTAAGCTTATTCAAGAACCCTTGTCTTGAGGGCCTCTTTCCTCAAGTAAGGACTGTTTGAGTGCTTACCCAACATTTTAGAAAAAGGAGATACAAATATATATATATATCTGTTAAAGGGGTACTCCTGCATTTTAGTATTTCACTTCCGTTAAGCAAGGGGGACTTTTAAGATCAAAGATCAGATCAGAGATAAGATCAATAGTAGATGTAGCAGAGGTCAAAATATCGAGACACTCCATCCCTAGTATGCTCTGAAAAAAATAGACCCTATCCTTCCTGTTATCAACCAACACCAAGAGCAACAGTAGACATTTCAAAACTGTTTTCACAGGCCACTTGGACTTTCAAAAGATAACTAAATTCTTCTTCATGTGTAAATTGGTGGAGTGCGTCTTAAAGATGCGATCCAAGCCATCCACTTTTTCTTCTCCCACTATTATGTAGCAAGCATTTATGCCTCTTGGTGGGGTTTGTGAACACAAATGGTTGGGAAGCTGGCTGTTGTTTCAATGTTGGGGGAAAATTGAGACCTTCATGGCAGATAGAAATACTTTATCAAAATGTTTTTGCAGATGTGAAAAACTTTAAAATCAAGTATCATCTAAGTTACTTCAGCCACACTTCAGCTATGCTCTCCAGGGTAGCTGCTTGTGTATTTATAACCTGCAATACCCAAGAAAGGATGTCTATATTTATGCACATTTTGCATGAACTTTATTTTCAACATAAGTTTATTAATTCATTTGAAATATTGCATGAAATACCAAGGCTGGAGTTCTCCTTGTATAGTGAAATACAAGTTTGTTGGTGTCTCATCAACAGCAATAAAAGTTTTACAGCAGTAAGAGCGAACATGGAAAGTTGCATTCATGCAGAAGTTTTAGGCCTGACCATGAGAAAGTAACAAACTAGGTAAATGTTCCATAGTTTTAAAAAAAATAAATTAAAAATAAATCTAACCCTACTGGAACAAAGGTGGGAGAGCAAAAATGAAAGTGGAGTGAGCACCATAATCCATCAGCTGCTGACAGAGTGGTGCTGTATCAAAATGTGACTGAAGTAAATCCAGAGGGTTAATATACAGGGTGAAAGTATTATACTAACTTTGATGATGGGTTTTACTGAGCCTGGGTGAGCTTGCTGAAAACACTCTTGCTTATGGATGTCTTAAAAATTGTCAATACAGTTTGGCCTGCTAGGACAAAACTTTGATACTAAGTATCTATAATGTGCACTACAGTCACATACAGTAGAACCTCTTAATACCAAGCTCATGATATGGATCAACAACATGAAAGAAATATTAACTTACACAGGGATGCTGGGAAATGAACCTACTGTGGTTAGTGCACAGAGGAGTGATAAAAAAGGTGACAGACATTCATTTTGATATGATCATAATCAATAGGCCTCTCATAAATTGAAATACCACAAATAAAAAATAGTGTGCTGAGGGTATGTGTGTAAACATTGTTTGTTATCACAGATTCATTGTATCAATATTAAATATTTGAAGAATGGACTACATTGTGTTGACTCAAAACAACAAAATACTTCAAACACATTTATTCTTAAGAGGTCACTTTGATGCAGACAGCACGATTACACAATATTCTTTATGGCACAATGCTGCCAACTTTACTCACTTCTGCCAGAAAAAACACTGGGAGTGCTTCAAGAAGACAAATTAGTGATTTCAGAGAAAAAAAAAGGTTGAACAGACAAGGCCACACTGCACCTAACTTGCCAAGTGGTCACAATTGCTCAACTGTAAAGGGCACAGACATTAAAAAATGACAGTTCTATGTCTCCCTCTAGTGGCACAAAAAGAAGCAACAGCATCTGCATTACAGCCAGAGTCGTCGTGTTCTGTGTTGTTCTTTCTTGTTCTACAGGCCTCACTTTTGTGATGTTCTTGTCACCATATTGTTGAATTTAAAGAAAACATTTAGTTTAGGAAATAAAATTATAAAAAAATATATATATATATGTGGTCTTGCAATTTTATGACTCAAACATAAGGAGACAGAGCAAAGCATTGCTATCAAATGTAACCCAGAAATCCATTTAACGATTACAAAGCTTTACAACATGATTCAGTCACATTTGCAGTTCTCTGTATGTGAGGGAAACACAATATTTTTTGCTAACTTAGAAACGCTGTACGGATGAAAAAAAAAAAAAGTACATCTTTGCACACAAAAATATTAACCTGTAAACCCAGTTTGAAAGGTCAAACTCAGAGCAACTTGCTTACCAGGTAGACATCATTTCACTTTTAAATTTGCAGAAAAGCTAGGCCTAGAAACTATTGTCACATAAGTTCCTACAAGATATTTTTTTATTCCAGTGACTCATCCCAGATTTTCATTTTGCTTTAACATTAACTGAATGAGTTTATATGACCACCAGCACACATGAAACTCCCAGCCCTTACAGGCAGTCTGCTTTAAAGCAGACAAAAGCACCAGAAGCTGTCTGCAGCTGTTCATTTCTCCACAGAGAAATTAGTGCTGAGTACTGTGCCGGGTGTAATGATTTTCAAAAGCTCAATCGGTCTTATTGGGATAGATGCTAAAAGAGATGGTATGGCGGTTGATAGCATTGAACTATCATCTAAAACCATGTATTATCATAAATTCTGCTGACTCCCTATTTAATTCTCAATTATTTCTGAGTAAGCACTCTGCTCTTCAATAGGCGACTCAACATCGCAACATGTTACAGAGAATATTACATTACAGTGGGACTCACTTCACATTCATATTCATGTAATTGTATTAACAGCCTCTAACATGTCTATATTTTTTTAGAAGCTCAGCCAGTTGGGGTCAGTCAAGGCTGGCTGCAGCTCATTTATAAGTATAATAAATTAAGATGCAGGGGAAGTAAATCAAAATTTGCTCCATGTCAGAATACTACATTTGCAAGGTAAGTCCTGGCAATCCCTTTTCTGCCATGTCCAGGGTACCTGGCTTGTCCTGCATAACCCTGCAGTAGAAATTTGAGTGTTGTTTGATCCTTTCTGTTGCAGAACAAGAACTGGTATTCTCTCTTTAGAATGTAAAAAACCCCCAACAGCCCTGTTGGTGAACACCGGTAGTGAAGAGGATCATGTCACAACTTCTGGATCACCACCTGGAACTTACCTGGCAGGACAGAATTAAGGAGAAATTAACTTTTTGTCAAGACTTTAACAAACGCGTCCAAATAAAAAAGGTTATTTAAAGATATCTCAGGAGACTGGACAACATGTCCTTACTAACCACACTACACTTTACTGTTTCCCATAACAAAGATAATCATAAACCACTTTTTAGATAATACTCACAGGATGGCATAACAGAGACCTCAGCTGTTACCACGCTGTCCAGACCAAGATTAGACAGAGCTCCTCTCACCACTCCACATGAAAATGCAAGGTACTGAAAGAAAACACACACATAAAAATGATCTTCAGCTACACTGAATTTGGTTGGTTTAAATATACACCAAAACAAAGCCTTACGGTCTCCTTTGTAACTATGTGTGTGCGCAAGAGACAAAGAGAGAGTATGCATACTAACCCTAGGAGCCTGATCCAGGTACTGTTTCCCACTGGAGAGCCGAGTCAGCAGAGAAAACTTGTTGTCTTGCAAAACATAGGTACCCTGAGACAGAGAATAAACACACTTATAGCAAAAATATAACAAGCGTATCAACAAACAATTTTAATGAGCAACAAACATGCTTTTGTATATTTTCATTTTCAAATTTACCATTAAAGTTTCCTATTATTTGAAGAAAATTGTCTATAACCTTAATACAATTTTATTGAAGACTGGGCTCTTTTCTGTCACAATGGTGTGTGATAAAAAGTAAACCATCAAAAACAAAGTCACATTTTTACAAAAAGATCAAAACACTCCTCAGTGAAAAGATGACTGATTTGAAAGTGATTGAGTGCGACCAAAAACCTCAGAGACTGAAGATACTCCAGCTCGGCAACAACCCTCCAAAAACGTTTACACACAATCGAATGTGTAGACTGCAAAAAAACTTTCTAATGTATCTGTACACTATTATTTTACCTGATGGTTTGTTCTGAGGTTGTCAACCTGCCTCCTAAACACCTTTGTCCAGAAGTCTTTACAGATGAACTTCATTACATCCAACTCATCCTTAAAGCTGGGAGAGTCTCGGGTCAACCTAAACAGAGTGAGCATCAACATAGACACGCAACATAAATGAGGATGCATGTCACTCTGCATGCACTTTTGAACCGACAGTATATGGGTGCACATTTACCTCTCAATGAGTCCTTGTCCCACCCTGAAACCCATGCTCTCAAGGACAGAAACACAGACAGCTCTGTCCTGAGGAGGAGAAATTAAAATATTTGTTGAGTGGATTGGGACTACGTGTGTTAGTATTGCATGTTTAAATGTTGTTTCAGTTTATAAACTAATGCATTTATACTACATACCTTGCTGTCCAGCTCGCCTTTACTAGATTGCTGCTCCTTATAAACATGAGCCACGATCTCCATATGGAGAAAATCAAAGAGAGACTCGTCTGCCATTCCTGAAAAACACACAAAGGTAACTGTATATTCCAATATAATGACAAAGCAAAACGATTTAACTTCACCCAGTTAGCTTTGCTTTAAAAGACAACATCGTTAAGAAAGCGAGTGTCAATTATGAAACCCCTAGCTTAAAGTTAGCTAGACAGTTAGCGACTGCTAGATAGTAACATTATCCAGGCCATAACTACCTTTTCCTATCACGGTATATTAAAGATGATGAGGACAAAACATTGTATGTATGTATGACATGGCTTGCATTTAATTTAAATTTAAAAATCGGTTAAATCGATCGTACCTTTCAAGTAACTGTGGGCTATATGAGGTAAACACTTGCCTGCCTCTTAGGTCGCACTCGATATTGATACCACGGCACTTTTTTAGATTTACCTAGGCGGGGTTAGTGGGGGAAAAAACAAAACACCCGTTGCTGCTGACTTTCATTCCCCTAACAACGTAAATATGCAAAAATTCAAGCAGTAATTAACCACATTTTCTCAAGCGGTGGGTGCTAAAAGCGGTAAATCTAGTGCGTTAGAGTCCAACTCACCTAATAGAAAATTACAGTAAAGTCCGGCGTACGCCGTTGCACATACAAACAGACTCATGAGCATAGAGCGCATGTCGTCCAATCGTGTTATGAAACGTCAGTCATCTCGTGACACGATATCTGAGAGCGGATTGGTTCTTAGAAAACAATCAACTTCCTCACTGCTCATGTGATTTGTGGCTCTGACATCACAGAGAAGGTTTGACAGTTGATGATTTTTAACTGTATATTTTAACATTTAGACTTTAGATAACTTTACAATGTTGATTCTCGTTGAATAAACTTGTACTGAGAGCGGAGAGGGTCAAATCATCAGCTCTCTGTGTCAGCTACTGTTATTTTTTGAATATGTTGCAATGCAACGTTAGCTAATGACTTTTTGTTTGTGTATGTGTGTGTTTGCGTGCTTGTGTGCGCGCGCTGTGCAGTCATGTCCAACAGGTACCAGATAGTGGTGCAAGGCGAGGCTTCTGAGACAGACTCTGATGATGAGGTCTACATTACCTCCATGGGTGTTCCCCAAACTGCCACAGTAGGAACCAAGGTAGTTTTGTAGGCACGGGCCTCTGTGCCCATTCAAGAACGATGTAGAAAAAATAGTGTGTGATCGTCAGCCAACGCCTCCACCCTCTTGCCTCAAATCTACAGTCTGCTCTGTCTGTGAACTCAAATACAGGTTCCTGGGGAGGCATCTGAAACAGACAGTGAGGCTGAGGAGGAGCAGGCGGATAGAGCCTCTACACTGAGCCAGGAGAGCACCCAAATACTCAGAAGAGACCTACCTCCTCTTATAGTAGTTAGAGACCATCCTGATATACCATCAATAGTGGAGGATAGACCAAGCCCAACACACAGGCCACATGGTGAGAAATGTCTGTGAGGTCAGAATAAATATTCCAATGATGATATTGATTGATATTGATGTGACAGAATACTCTCAACTACATAGCTTCTTCTTTTTAGCTTTCAATTGCACCTCATGATCTTTATCAATAAGTGGAGTATGTGACTGTATTAATTAATCCATGGATGACTGGAACCAGCTCCATTTGTGATTAAAATGTGGTTAAAACAGATACATTAGAGATGTGGTTAAAAGCTCTGTCAAAGCTCATTCATTTATGTCTTCAGTCAGATTGAACAACAAAGTGAAGGAAGACCAACCCAGTGTAGATCTCAGTTATTTCAGTATGTAAATCTGTTTGCAGGTGGGACCCTTTTACAACAAAAGCTGCAGGAATCAAACAGCCGGCTGTATCATGATGTTGGACAGACACTGCGACAAGTTTATGGCAATGCCAGTAAAGAGGTATGCAGATGATGATGATGATCAAAATAACAAGAATATTTTAGCACTAAACCTTTTTGCTCAGTACATGGAAAATTATAATGCTACAAAGTCAAAAAGATTGTATAATGCACATTTGTATTAATTTCTAAGTTGATGTCCTTGGCATACCTCCATCCAATAGTTTTGTGACTGCAATAGTTGTGACTCTCGATTGTCTTTGCAAAAGGTTCAGAGTGCTACAACTCAGCTGAATGCCTCGCAGAGCGCCATCATCAATGCCTCACACAGCATCAGATTAATCCTGGATGACCTGAAGGCTGTGTCCGAGAAGATTGACATTATCACCAGCTGTCAAATACTCCCTGATATTAACATAGATAATCCAAATAGTAATACTGTTCCTGTGCCATAAAGAAACAGGTCAAAATATATATATTTAAAATATCATTAATTACATATCATTAAGATGTTTTGACATCATAATGGGTTATTTTCTTGTTGTATCAGAGTAGGACTCAAACTGGAAAAACATGATGTGTGCTGTGCATCAGTGTTTACAAAACAAGTCTTACGCATTGAACAAATGTGTTTATAACAGTCACACACTGAATGTGTATTTATCTGTCAGTATTATCTGTGTTTTGAGCTTTTTCTTTTTAAAAAATTAGGATTCAGCGTATGTTCTATCATCTCTTGTTTAGGGATACATTTTATGTTGCTTTGAGTGAAATTAAAGGTGGAGATAATGAAACAGTTGTGTACAATTTCTCTCTTCAGATTTATTAGTTATAAAATCTGCTGTCACAAAATGTGGAAAAGAAATATAAGCAAAAATAAACACATAGTAATGATCTGTGTGTCATTTTATGATTCCAAAGACTGAATACCATGACACTAACAATCAATGCTAACAATTCGGTTATTGTTTCTGATACAATGAGCCTTTTCTTGTCAGTATTGTTATGTCGAATTGTAACAACACTGTCCCCTGTTTCAAAGCATCCTCTCCATGTCCATCCATCCCATCTAACAGTCAGCATCTTCATTATAAATCTGTTCATATCTGTCGGTGTGCAGGCAGGTCAGATAGGTGTATAGACATACACTAACACCACCACCAGCAGGTTGAGAAATGTGCCCACAATACCCACAATGCCTAGAATGTTGTCTGGGTCCACCTTGGTTCTGGTTGCTTCAGAGAGCTTACTGACAGTATTAGCCATCTGATAAAGAGAGAGAGAGAGATGTAAAGTTAGTAGTCAGAGTGCATTATTCACATAAACTCAAACCAGGAATTTTTAGATGAACCTTCAGTGTCTTGACATGTTTCAACCACCTGATGGCGCCATTGAAACAGACATGATTAAACACAACACTAAACTTGTCTATCCTCCCCTGGTGTCTCCCTTGCTAAAACTATTCTGCTGTATTGATTAGCAGTTAAGTCTGTATCTGCATACTTTTTATGTCCCACTTTATTAAGTTTATTACCATATGTGTTTTATGTTTAATGCAGCAGCAGAAGAAATCACTTAAACTTAGTTACAATGCCAGTGTTAAAATGCTCTGCTTTAGGTGAGAATCATGCAGTTAGACATATTTTAGTATAAGTAAATTGATATACTTTATTAGATCATATTATAAATTTTAGCTTTTCTCTTTGGCGGCTTTATATACTAGCAAATGACTTTCCACACCAGGGATCGTAAGAGTTGTATCTTATCTTAAACTGTGATAGTGCATCATTATTTATGTGTCGGCTACATTTTCTATTAAATCTGCAAAGTAATTACGTTATTAAAGAAGTGTAGTGGAGTAAAGTACAGTATTTCCCTTTGAATTGCAGTGGAGTTAGAGAAGTAGAGGAAAATGAATACACTCAAGTAAAGCATAAGTATCTCAAAATTGTCCCGAGGTACAGTACTTAAGTAAATGTACTTACTCTCCAACACTGGTCTAACTCAATCTACAGTACCAAGTTATATGTCATTAATTTACATAAATTATTTATTACATAAATTATATACTATTCCTGTCTTGGTCTAAGATGACCATGTAATGGGAGTATATAGTTAAAAAGTGTTCTGAACACCCTGTACTTAAGTAGGAATTAAAAAACAAAGAGTGGTCTCTCCTTTGATGAGGTGAAACATTGTTTTCTTATATTTACCTCTCTGCTGTTTCTCTTTCCTCTGTCATTCCTCGGTTCAGTTGATGTGGTGAGCTCCATTTGTCCCCCTTAAACCTCACTCAGGGCGCAGCAAAAACTCCTCCAACCTTAATCCTGTCCTGTCCCAAAACAATTAAATTCAGATATTCACAGAGATGATAACTGGCAGGACTTTGTGGACCACTGCTAGCTCTTGGAGTTTAAGTTCTTTTTATCCTCTTTTTCTAGGGCTTCAGAGAGCCACAGGTCTGTAATAAAAGAGAGAATAAATGAATGCTGTTTTGTTTGGCCGTGCGTCTAATGGCACAGACTGTCTCACAAGGCCAAGAGGCAGCTCAGCTTCCAAGCCACTATTTCTCTGTCAGGTCAGAATAAAGTTGGCCCGTAGCTGCCTCTGCGTGTGTGTGTGTGTGTGTGTGTGTGCGTGCGTGTGCTGGTTCACATCCATCACGCTTAAAGCAGACAGAAGAGCAGAGTGTTTGCTATTGGAGAACCCTGATAATAGAGATCCACTGAGGCATCATTACAGGCAAAGCTGAGGGTGTTAGGTGAGGTGTTAATGAGGGTCACAGTGAAGCTCCTGCAAGCCATTTGTCATCTCAAACCACAAGTGCAATTTACACAAATGATAATTTAACATAATTACTATGTGACACATTTAGAAAATGCAGTTTAAAGAAAGAAACATTAGTCATATTTACAAGTAACAGCTGAAAAATGGAAGGTTAAGATATGAGGCCTATTCTTGATCAATGTAGCACATGAACAAATGAGTTCATATCCTTTGTATGTGACGTAAACAGTTAAATGATGACAAATCTGTTTACAGTAAGTGGTCACAGTAGCAAAGACCCCAAAGAAGAAAATATACTCAGATGCCAGTTTCTTATTTACGATCAAGTTTATCAAGTTAGAATGTCCATTTTTTGTTGAAACTCTCAGGTGAGAAATGTGTTGATTTAACTTTATGTTCAATTTTGAATTTCCTGGTTGCCACAAAAAAGTTTATTGTTAAACAGTTTATGTTTTGAGCATTTCCAACTGTGTTAATATGGACAAAAGCAGGTATGCTAAGCCAAAAATCTTTTCCTTATCCTAAGTGGTTTTGCACCTGAACTTAAAATCTCAACCACAAAAACATTAAGTTTTTTATCATATCTGTGCAGAAATATACAATGCCAACATTAATTCTTATTGATTGGGTTGTTTGGGTGATGCAATTGACAGCAGTGATGAACGGTATTTACTTTATTCTGTTTTTAATATCCCTTACATGTCTATCAGTGAGGGGAGGCAAACAGAAACCTCTCTCTGTAAAATATACTCAGACTACATCCTAAAAAACAACCTTCAGTTTTCTGCTTTCTAAAACTGTTTCAACAAAAGTTAAAATTGAAATGAAGAATTGATTGGTACACTGATTTATTATGGCTTTAGTTCCAGCTATGTGTACCTAATAAGCTGGTATATGAGTATGTGTTCATACTTAACACACATATATCTCTGTATATATGATGCCTTTAATTATTGTCCGTCAGCAAATCCTCTCGCTCTCTGAAGTGTTTTCAAACCTTGACTTAAACATTCAAAATGACTGGAATAATAACTGTATGCTCAAGGTTCATCCTGATCTTTGCCCTTCTTTCCTTAGTGGAACGGAGTTAACAGACCATTGAGGGAGCAAAAAAAAAAAAAAAAAGTGATTAATCAACTGATCAGGGACTCTCACAGGCTACTGATAAGTAAAGATGAGCATAATGAGACCCCAGAGGCTGCAGTGTTCATTTGAAGAACTGGATTTCTGCTAAAGAAGCATTTTTCACATCCTCAGACATCTAATATCTATCTCACCAGTCTTTGCATGCATGTGGGTGTATGTGTGTGTGTGTGTGTGTGTGTGTGTGTGTGCATATGTGCGTGTGTGTGTGTGTGTTTGTATATGCGTGCATCCCTCAGTCCCTGCTGTGCTGACTGAGCTCCAGGCTTCAAGGGCTGTGTGAGTGATAAATAATTTGGAATGGAGGCAAACACTGAAAACGCCATCAGGACTAAAACATCACATCATCACATGTTGTCAGTGACAAAGAAAAGCAACACAATCCCAAAGATGATGAGGATGATGATTGTCACATCCTCCACTGCTTAAGAAATTATGCAAAACTAGCATTAAAAAATGGATAAATGAGGCTGTGCATTATGTTGTTTTCTCTCCTCAGGGGAAATTAATGTTACATCTGTATTTGCCAATGGCTGAGAGAAAACACAAACATAATAAAACTGATCATGCAAATATGAAATTACCACCTAATTACTTTTGTCTTGTGAAAACAAAGAAATATGCATTATAATTTGTGAAAGTATGTCACTCAATTTTATGTTTGTGGATCTCTACTATTCAGAAGTATTTAATAAATATTTGGACTAAGTTTTAAGTTATACAGTTCTTGCCAAATGTTCATGCAGTTCAACTCTTTCAGTGTTTATGCAGAAAGTTTGAAGTCAATAACTTTTGTGGTTTGTCTTTTGCAGGTGATTGAATTTGTGATTCAGCAATGAGAAAATGTATGACATCCACTTCTGTGCAGTTATCTGGGAAGGTGATTACAAAGTTTTCAGTGGTGATGACCTCATCACTGCTGCAGACCACTTTTTGAAGGTCTGAGACACCAGCCTTTACAGAGGGGATTCGTATGATCCATGACTGCTGGGCTTGATATATAAAGGCCATAAACTTATCAGTCCCCCTTAACCACTTCAGCACTCAATTTTTACAATCCAATAATTTGAAATACAGTTACATTTCCACTGTCATTTACCACGTTGAAGACCCAGAGTGAAATTTTGGGGGATCTATTTGTAGAATATAGCAGCCTATTCAGCTGGATGGAATTTGCAAATTACCGCACGGTGCCACTAAACCTGCACACTGGACCTCATTACTCAGACATTCGCATTATATAACAGAGGAAACTTTATTCTACACTTAACATGTCTGCAGAAAAAAATCTGATGAAAATAAATACAAAGACTAGTTTTTTCTTCTGTAGTTTTCATGTCTTCCTTGTCAAATTCATAACGAGATTTTCTTTTCATGGATTATTTAAGGTTAACAAATAAGTCAACAATAATGTTACCAATTGTAGTCTTTGTCCCGTTTACTGTGTCCTCATTGGTTAGTTTGAGGAACTGTTGACAAAATAAACTGACATGCTGTCATGAGACTAAAACGTGATGTCTCACAGTGGGAATGTGATTCAGTCAGACAGTGAGATGTATTGTAAATGACTTTGATGCATTTCATAGAATCCCGGGTGCATCCGAAGTAGCTTAGAAACAATAAACATGAGCGCAGAACTATATGACTCAGTGGGTCTTTTCCTTCAAGGCTGGGTGAACTTCTGAGGGAATTGTTACACTCAACAGGCAAGTAGGACATTATATTACTGTTTACATAAAACATCTTTCCTTGTTCCAGTGACAGTGGCTGGAGGCTCAGAGCCTGGGATGGGGTTCATGCTTGAGCTGGCAAACTAACTAAAGACTAAAATAGGAGCACGGCAAACAATAGACAAGGCACTGAGGAGAGATCATAAATGTTTGTGGTGCAGAGGGTGCAGAGGGTAGAGGAGAACAGGGAAAGAGGAATGAAACACTAGGTTATTAAATCTTACTAGATTGTACGTTTGAGCTGCAGTCAGATCTTTGCTGAGGACTATAGGCTGGTGTGTATGAGTCCTGTTTGTGTGTATGCATTCGTGTCTGTGCGTGTGTGTAGAGGGTAGCCCCCTATTTTAGCCAGGTCACTGGCTGTCTCATGGGGCGCCTGAGGACACACTGTTAGTTTATCTGGCTGGCTGAACATGACTTCACACAACAGCACAGGTCTGCCAAGGCAACTATGCTACTTAAAAGAGCTCCGCTCTGTGGGTGATAACCTTGTTTTCATACTGCTAGTGCATTCAAGACAATACGGACAATTAGGATGCATCCCACTGACAAGCCAGAAGGATAAACAAAAGCAAAAAGCCTCAGAGGAGCTACAACAGCATTAAGGCGCTTGTGTTTAATCCAGATGATAAAAAGTGAGAGTGTGAATACACAGCTCAGCTAGATTTTAGCCTTAATTTATTTGTTCCTCACTTTAAAAGGCCCTCTATTAATGAGAAAAAAGAGTTTGGGGAGGTTAGGATCAGCTCGATTATGCAATCAACTGAAAGAACTTCCTGATTATTTAAGACGAGTGCCATCAGGGCAACGGGAAAAAGTCTCCAGTGATACAAGTACGAAAATGAAAACTGGAAATATGATTTATAAACACAGGTGGATGCAGTGCTGAGGTCTTTCTTTAGTGCGAAAATAGCATAATGTAAATGTTCTGTGTGAAAGTTATATACTGCATTCAACTAAACATACAAAAGTATTAACGCTGAGATTCACCTAAAATATAAAATATAAAAGTACATAGTATACTGCTCACAATAATGTATGCAGTATTGAATTACTGATGTGTTAATATGTAGCCATTTTACTTAATGGGGCATATGATTTGTTGTATTTACTGCTGGGTAGCTTGTTAATTTGCCTTACACGATTATATGTTAATAGATATTTGGTTATTACAAACCAGTGCAATGAAATGCGATGTAATGTAATGTAATTTAAATGTAATAAGTATCCTACCACATCTAAACATAAATGCTCATAAGCACATCATCCCTGACAAATGTGTAGATAAAAGTGATGAAGTGAGTGGAGTCATTAGTAAGTGATTCTAATAATAACAAAAATTAAAATATAGACGATAAAAACATCATGCTAAACACCTAATGTACAAATGTGTTAAAATCAAACTCAACATAAGGCAGTCATAAAGTTCAAATCACATCAAGAGAAGCTGCAGAAGCTTTTTCAAGTCAGGTTTTGTTAGTTATAATCATATACTGTATACAGACCTGTATAGGTCTATATATAGACATATATAGACCAACCAGTGTCAGATTTCTATGTAGAGGAAAAGATACAGAAAATCTAATGTCAGTGGTCTAGACTATCAACAAACAATGAAAGTCTTTGAAAGTGGTGTTTTTCATTTTTATTGGCATTACTATAACTATACATTATATTTATAAACATTACATGAAAGTACACCAGATCTCACAGCATTTGTTAACGGTAACTCTCAAGGATTGTGACAAACTGTTTCTTCATAAAGCTTCAAAAGAAATGGGCATAATGTTGTTACATAATTATACAGGAAGCAGTTTATTTCCTTTGAGAAAATAACTTCATCAAACATTATTGTTGGGCTAGTCACGGACATTTCAAGGCTACAGTTTTCCTTGATTAGTACTGTAGCATCCACTTCCCTGGAATGTTAGTGAGTAAATCAGCATATGGCACAAACATCTGGCTAAAAGATGATTTATAAGGGCTTCTTACACCCAAATCATCGTTCCTGTCTGCACAGGAAATCATTTGTGGATAAAATTACAGTGAAATGTCAAACAAACAAGGAAAAATTGTTTATGCTAAAGCAGAAAATACTGTAAAACTGCAATCTGATATGTGTACAACAGGGTAGGAATGGTTTAGTCTTCCCATTCTAGTCTGTTTTTTTTCTCTTTTTTACAGTCTTATTTTCTTACAAAATCTAAAATAACTCAACACTCTTCAGCTTTGTTGCTCTGTAATAACTTAAAAACATTTCAGGGATCCTCTTGACCACATTATTTTCTCTTGTCTAGGCTCAAACAGGCAGCCTGCGTCTAATGTGCCCTCTCAGGCTCAAAATCAATTCGGCTCGTGCATCATGAAAAAACATGAGAACCGTTCCTTTGGCTCAACATAACACAGTCGCTGTCTGGCTCAGACTCACAATGAACATCAGCCTGTCTTAGAACACTGGTTCCTTGTTCTCAGGGTTTTATGTGTTAACAATCCATGCCTGAGGCAGTAGTTAGGTGTCCCAGATGTACTCTATTGCACCTGTTTTTTCTTGAGCATTGAAGATTATTTCCATAACATACTGTGTGTGGACGTTAGCCTATTTCCCTCAAAAAATGATCAAACCAAATCCAATAACAAGGAACAATCAAATAAATCATACACTATTATAATTCTGGATTTTGAAACATTTAAGTTGCATTGCTTAAAAAAGGTCCATGATGTGTACTTGTGTGTGCTCGCATGTGTGTGTGTGTGTGTGTGTGTACATTGAGGAGGTGGCTGAATGTCTGCTGGGACAGCAGATGGTCAGGACCGGCCCTCAAGGCTCTCTACCCTCATTGGTCAGCTTGGCAGTGAGTCCGTCATGTTAAAACTGGTCTTGACTGAAAAAACTTGAACTGCATGCAGATTATACACAACATGTATTCAAGTTACTGTAGCAATGAAGTAAGGCTAAATATACCACCTAACCAATGTTACAGAGTTTTTAATATATACTGACATTTTTATTCACTTAAAAGATTTGATTTTGGTACAAAATTAATGTCTCTCAGTTTTTTCAGTCTTAAAAATATTGATTTTAATGCTGGCCTTTGTAAACCCCTATCAATGAAATTCACCCTTTAAAAACAGGGTTTATAAGTAGTAGCCAATCGCTTAAACATTCATTAAAATTGGTTAATATTTTCCCAGTGCTTTATATATAACTAAAACTATATTTTGGACCTTTAGTAGGTGATTTATTTTCTCTATTTGGTACTTAAACAGTTATGAATGTTAAATATTCAGGATTTTAAAATTTTCTGAAAAATTAAACAGCATAAGTACATGATAGTAAAAGGTTTATGAACTATTAATAAAGACGTAAGTTACAGCTAATAAATCTTTCAAGTTTTTTCATGACCAGAAAGTTGTTCCAGGCGTCTAACCGATCTTTCCAGTTATAATAAAGTATTCATTAACCATTAATAAAGATGTTCGTTACAGCTTATAAACCCATTAAAAAGGGGGCATTTTTTAGAAAGTATTACCCTAAACCAGTAAACCTGAGCTAAACAGTTGCTTGTTTATTTTTTTTCGCCAATGTCACATGGTCCCTCAGAGGCAGCACAAAGTGAACCTGTATCTCCAGCACTCAGGTATTTCAGAGCCTGTTCAGATGTGTTCCTGCACCGCTGCAATTTTGCTGTCTGACAGTGGATGTCTGACAAACCTACGGTGGCTTATTCTGCGCTTTGGTGCACACTTAAAGCGGATTTAGCTCAACAAGCTCCACTTTACAGTTATTAGATGTGACAGGAAGTAACTGTGCAAGTCACATTGATCTCAGCCTGCCGACGGTTGAAGCTCCTGATGTGTGCTGAAAGATGGTGCAAAATTAAACCTATGAAGACAGAAGCAAGAAGACTTTTATATCTGTCAATGTGAAGACCAAATTAAGGTTTAGGTATTGAGAGTGGGGATGTTTTGGGGGTATTTTGGTTGTTTGAGGGCTTTGGGCTCTTAGGGTTAAAGAATTGTGGTTTATTTAAAAATTTCAGCTTAATTGCAAGGGGCATGGGAATGCTAAAAAAAAAGTTCATGGAGAAGAAAGCATCATACAGGTTGATAAAGGTATTAATCACACTACCTACTACTTTGTTAGAGGGTATTATTAAAAAATGAGTGCACCTGCAATGCTGCTCATCCTCATTGCATAAGAAAACCTTGAGTATAAATGGCAGGTCAAACTTGAACCAGAACGTGGTCCAGTAAAATGTGATACATATTTTTGGCAGACAGGTATCAATGTTGACTGTAACCTCCATTTTTTTCCTCCAGATACTAATGCCTGATTTTGTGTATCTTGTTGCAGTGAACATATTTATAAATATCAGCGCATACCTGGATCAGAGCAATTTCTTCAGTGACTACAGTGGTAAAATAATTGGCAGAACTGATGGCCTGAGCTTCAAAAATACACTCCAAGTTGTAATAAGCTGTAGTTTTCCTTAAGATTTCTAGAAGCAGGTCCAATTTCAAGTTAAGGAATGAGGGCGTAAGCGTTTGTCAAAAAAGGTTTGCAAGAGAACAAGAAACAGAAAAAGAAAGAGAAAGACATGTCACTGATGCATTGCAGGTAATTGAAATATAAACCCTTTGATTCATTCTCTTTGTTGTTTTGAAAGTCAACAAAGCCACTAATGATTCCTTGTAAAAATCCATCCCTGCAGCCTTATTTGTTGGGTTCCATCCCAAACATTTCCCAGTTTAGTCACCATGACTTTAAGAATTTTCCAAAATTCAACCAAAGATAACACTAAATGATAAACTGATACTAAAACTAAGAGCATACATACGCAGTGTAACAAGGAATCTTATATGCATTGATTATCAAAATCTGGATACTTAGTTCCACAAGCCAACATGAAAAATTGCAGTATTAAGTGAGCAGTGTTTCTGGAGTCTGAGAGTCTGACTGATGGTGTATGAGATGCGAAGTCTGTTTCGGCTCACAGGTGTGTGTGTGTGTGTCTGTGTTTATATAAAAGTATTGTGCTATTTGGAAGGACAGCAGAGACTCATGCGGGTCCTCTCAGTACTATGTCTTCTCTGGCTTTAGCTTGTTGGTTGAGAAGAGAATGACGGGGATGAAGTGTAGATTCAGCCCAGTCCTCGCTGCTGTCGTGTCAACTGCATTTAGGTCTGCTCCTCCATTAGAGGCACAGCGCTTCAACCTAAAATCATATCCATAGTGACATGCAGCTCCAGCAGAAATGTTGTAACCCAATCCCAGGGAGTTTTTTGTGCCTTCATGAGTTTCGAGACAGATGGAGAAGCCTTGTGCAGAGGTTTCACGTCCTTTTTTGTCAGACAATCTGCACTGGTTCAACCTGATTCTTGTGTTACTGTTGCGTTCCTTCATGTTGCGCCGCAATCGAACGCTGTCTTGATTAGAGTGAAATTGTCTCAGTTTCACGCTTTGCCCTCTCCGCTGCTGCTCCATGCCTGGCTTACAGATCCAATCACAGAGACATGACACCAGAAAATAGACCATTATTCTGTGAAACCGACCTTCCACAGAGAGATCTTTGATGGTGTGCAGAGCTGCTGCACAGACTGGAACATCAATAATATCTAGTTCCATGTCTGAGTATTTTTTAACATCAATAAGCATGTAGAACAAACAGAATAATTTTAAAGATGGCAGTCTCTACGTCAGATATTGGTCAGAGTGTGATAAAGATTACAGTAATACAAGCTTAAGTAAACATCTCATCATGCACATATGTGAAAGAGCACTGCATCAACAAAAAACACTAACTGTGGGACACAAATGTGTACAAGAAAAGATACATTTTATAAAGTGTCTGTGAACACAACTCATTTGCCTTAAGCTCTGAATATCCCTGCATTCTCTCATCATCTTCTGCTCACCATGTTTCCATGTTATTATTACAGTATTTCTATATTATTAGGCACAGAAATCCACCTAGAATATGATCTAATCTCCAAATAAGTTAGAATTCAGAATGTGCTTTGGTACAATATATACAGGTTAGGTAGAGGAACACCGATCGCTGACCCACCTGGCTGCTGGGTACAGGTGTTGTCAGATCTGAGATCTGGCAACTTATCTCATAACTGGTACTGTGTTCAGGCACACTTATCAGGTGGAGGTGTATATATAGACAAAGACAAGCAGCAGGAGGTTGAGCACGATGCCGATGACTCCCAGCACAGCCAGGAATCTCTCCTCTGGTGTGCTCAGGTGTGGACACGTGAGGTCCATGTAAAAGTTTTCAGTGAGTCTAATAATTACGGAAATTGATATTTAGCAGGGATAAGTGATTATGTAAATATTTGTATCAATTCAAGGAGATTTAAGATTGTGATTGTGGTCCCTTAGCGATAACTCAAAAGTGCCTTGTTTGTCAAATCGTTTAGATAAATTCAACTGGCAGTGATAAAATCTTAAATCTAACAAAGGAGATTGATTGTTGCAAGACAGAAAACGCACACTCTTACATGTAATGTGACAAATTAGAGGATGCAGCACAGTTAAATACAACCACCATCAGATAAAAGACACCCAGGAGCTCAATCTTGCTGTCAAAGCAGTCACCAAAAAGCAAAGCCCCAGTCATGAATCAATAAAAACACACAGAGATATCACCATTACCAGACTGGACACACTGTCAGCAATCATGTGCATGTGTGAAACTGTCTGAAAAAGAGAAAGATACAGTGTGAAAGTGGAGGGAAGAGCAGACACTTCCACCTGTAGCTCCTTCTCTGTGATTGGCAGTAGTTTTTAGCCAACAGAGCAAAGCTGTCATAAGGGATAAGCAGCTGTGCAGGTGTAGATAAATATGGCCACCATCCAGCTGAACACGTAGCCAATGATCCTCACATCTTACTGCTCATGCTGAATAATCAAACCCTCCGAGTATATAAATACTTAAAGGGGAGGGTGGAGAAAAGTTGGGGACAGCGCCAACGAATCTCACTCAAGTCTTGCTGCACACCTTAGGTGACGGAGGTGTAGATGTAGACAAATATGACCACTAAAAGATTGAGGATGGTTCCTATGATGCCCAGCACGGCTAAGATTCGCTCCTCCCGGTCGTTATTGGAGTCTTCCTCTCTTGCGTGAGCGCTGCAGATATAGCGGCCGCTGGGGACCATGGTTACCATCACAGAACCCCACCCCCACAGGGCGCGACGCCTGGGTGTGGAGACGGCAAGGGAGAGAGGACAGAGGGACGAGGGACGGGGGACGGGCAGGGGACAAAGTTGAAATTAAAGATAAGAGGGAGGCAAATGGAAATAAGATGGAGAAGAGAAAGAAACGGGTTAATTATTTATGACACAGAGAAGCTGAAAATTATCCCTCTTGTTCCTAGACATGTGCACACGCACACACACACACACACGCACACACACACGCGCACACACAGACACACACACGCAGCTTTTAAGCTAGAAACTTTTTCTAATGCACTTGGACATAAAATATTAATCACAGAAGTCTAAAAACCTAAAAGTCAGTCGGAGAATCAAATGAAAAATTGTCTTTTTTTATTTTTCATTTTCCTCGTTCTTCTAAAAATTTTTGTTTTTCTTTCCCTTCTTTTGTTCTTCTTTTCTTAACATTCATCTTGTATTATCAACCCCTCTCCTTCTTTCCTCTCTCCCCTCCACTTTATTACACACTTTTTGTTCTTAACCTTTTACATCTTTTCATTACCTTTTGTATCCCTTTGACTTCCAGATGAGTCCAACTCAACACCACAACATCCACACAAAACCCTAAAACACCAATACAGTTAAAGAGACCAAATTTTCCCATGATTTGTTTTGAACTACTCTGGCTCTACAGGCTTCCTCTTAGTGTTTAACCTGACTCTCTCTCCTCCCCTGGTATCCTCACATCTAACTTGGTGCATTGGATTTCTTGTGACCAAATCAGAATTGGTAATTGTTGAGTGGAAACAAAAGAGTATCCCAGACAGACAAATTGAATCATGTGTATTTACATGATCTCTAACTTAATATAGCCACTCCTGTCAATGTAGTCTGGTAGTTTGATGAGAGTGATATGATTTCTGTTAGGTAAATAAGACAGATCTTACTCTTTAACAAAGAGATCTATCCGTAGAATCCTTTTTATAATGTTGTCAGACACTCTGAAAATCAATCTGAGCCTGTCAGTGGTAAAACTACACACTTACAGTGAATGTATGTTGACTTTGCACAAATCCCCCAAAGGATAAGATTTCAAGCCTTTTCAGGGCTGCAGCTCTCTTGCTTGATAATGGACATATCTGGATTTATTTAGACACAAAAACACAATGAAACATACTATTTATACTAGAATTTTAAAGGTTTTGGGATCTCTGAATGCTGATGTGGAATAAATGGTGTTGGTTAAAAATGAATGAGGTTGGATGCTGATGAGGGGATTATATGCTGTCCACTGAGACAGTTTGGGATCATGGAGAGACAGAAAGGTTAGGATGAGGACAGTGCGAGTGTGTGACAATGTATTTATATGTCTTTGTGTGTGTGTGTATGTGTGTGTGTATAACTGTGTGTGTGTGTGTGTGCATGTGTTCTAAAATGAGAACGGCTCCTGGGGTTTACACAGGACGTGAGATTTCCACTACACTGAATTACCAACAATAAGGTCCACTGGACAGTTACATCAGTTAATACTGTAAATAATTAGCATCCCTTCAATTAAAGCACAGAACAGTGCAGATAATTGAAATTACACTGTTTGTCTTCAACAAACTCAACCTCAAGTTTCTCCTCTTATGTCTCCTCTTCTTTTATGTCTGCTTTACTCTCCACTTGTTGTTCTATCCTTTCATTTTGGTGGTGCGCTGGGTAAACATTTCAACATCCAGCAGCTGTTCTGGCAGCCCAGGGGTGGGTGTGTGCGCGTGTGTGTGTGTATGTAGAGTAAGGACAGGGACATAGCACTATCTTTTGATGCAGCTTAGCCATTCAGCAGTGTAATGTGATTATTTCCAACCCAATTAGAGGGAATGCATGGCACACCTCAAAACTCAAGGTCCTAAAGTGCATGGCCAGAGGAGGAAAAAAGGGGAAAACAAAAAGTAGCAAATACAGTAGATGAGGAGAAAGCACACTATAGATAACTTGCTGTTACACACAAGTTACAGCTCTCACACAAATCAGATTTTCTAAACACCAACACTTTTTTTTTTTTTTTACCTTTTTTACCTGTCCAAGTGACTATAACAGTTTTTTTGTTTGTTTTTGTTGGGGTTTTTTTGTTATAAAGGTGTTCTCTTGATAGCAAATTAAATTCTGGGTGAACACCTACTGCTCACAGCTGTGTCTCTCATTTACCCCCCTGAAACTATCTCTAAAGCTGCAACCCTTAAAATAAAATGCTTCAGACGTACATAGCTATTTCAGCACAGATTGAGCTTTGTTACATACCTGTCAAGGGGCTATTGTGAAAATAAATGTGATAGGTTTTCTAAAACTGACTTCTTCTAGCTTGAGCCATGAACTTATCAGTCACCTCTTGTACTGTATGTGCTGTGCTGTGCTGTGCAGCCAGATTTCACCGAGGTTGCATCAGTCAGGTCTTTGCGTAGATTCATGTCCTTATTTGAACCTTTATTTTTTTGTTACCATAGTCTCACATTTGTGTACCACTTTATAGTCAAGCTTACATGCTGTCTCTGAACTTCTAAAGGGATTGAAATTACACATCAATGATTCTTGATTTAGCTGACATGAACGTTCATTCACCTCTGTTTTTTTTTCCTCCCTTTTTGCTCACTAACTGTATATATGTTGAATTATGTGACTTCCCCCAGGCATTCATAAGACTTGGATTCAAATATTTATGTATGTATGTCTTTTATATGTTATGAACATGTATGCATACGGAAAAAAAAAAAAGAGTGAATCAGTGTTTGGCTTGCAGCCTCTTTTACAAACAAGGAATAATAAAGATTTATTACATGTTAAAATGCCGCATATTAAAAAAATGCACAGTTATATGCCATTCTGTCGAACTGCTGCACTCAAAGACATTTCAAGAAAATACTCCTTTTTCCTCTTTTCAAGGACGCACAGTCTTAATAATGCACAGCTGCTCAAGCATTTAGCCATTCAAATTCATTTTTTAATGCAGCCACTCTATTTTAGCCATTTGAACTTAAGTTATAAGCATTGTTTTTAAATAAAATCTCATGTTAATCCATCTCAATCTGGGTTTCATTTAGAAGTCGTTAAAAAGTTCCCACAGTAGTATAGAAACCTGTGCAATTAAAAATGTAATTAAAGTCCCTGTATGACAATTTTAATTGGAGGCTGCACATAACAAAAGCTATGCATGCCAAATTGTATATTAAATTTGTTTTGGAATCAAACATTTAAGAGGCTTTGCTGTGCAGTACAAATGAAGAATTCAACAACAGCTTCCCCACTGAATGAGAAATACAAGGCAGTGTGCCCCATGAAACTCATGCATAATATTTATCATAATTGGTGCAGATAGCTGCACTGCCTATTTCACTGTCAAATTAATTTATGTAGGGTGTGATATAAATTCCCTGCAGATGGTCCATCTGCAGTGCAGTGTGCATTACTTTACCAAGACTCTAAGGCTGAGAGGTTACATTGTGATTCACTACCAAGGTAATGTCATGGAAAAAACTAGAATAGAAATATGGAATATAGAATGGAAATATATGTGATGAGCATATTTTAAGTAACTGCTCAAGTGGAAAAAAATAATTAAAAACAAAAATATTGTCTTTGGTGTATTAATTTGTATAGATGTCCTTTTTTTCTGAACTAGCTGTTAACCTATAATCTGTAATATTTTCCTGCTCACCACAACTGTTTGTAGCTGTGAAAAAGCAGCAAGATGGCTAACACCTAACACAGAGGAAACATGAACCAAATCAGTTATAAAATTTTGACAGTCTGACTGGCAATCAGCAGAAATTTCAGGATGGTAAGTGCAGTGATCATCTTTTATTTGTTTATGTCGTTGTTAGCTAATTAGCATATAACCGACAGTGGCTGAGACAGTACGAGTTGTTTCTCTGATGCAAACTTTCAGTCTCCTTTGTTTTGAAGGTTTCCAGTTTCTGTACCTGTGATTAGCTGTTGGATTTGTCCAAGTTACGTTTAAATTTTAGATGATAGGGAAATGAACAGGCATCACCACCTTCAGTATAAATATGTAAAACCTCTCTCTCTAATGAAAACCTTGTGCAGATACAAGACATTCAAGGACAGACATTTTCCAGCTCTTTGTGAGCCACATCATTTGGTTCAGCTTAGCAAAAACAGCTGACTCTTTCCTTTTCCAGATTGCTCTTCATTTTGAACCACTTCTGGCTTTTTTAATTCAGCCACATTTATGGTTTTACCTGTTGTAAGTATGTGTGCACATATGTATTTTGTAAAAATTCAATGTAGGCTAACTATACTGAATCTTCTAACTTCCAAAATATTATAATTTACAATATCTTTAGATTAAAAAACACTAGATAGCATTAAACAATTAAATGAATACACATGAGTATGTTTTATTTTGGCAACTGCAGCAAATGATGCTTGGGACTTGATTTTGTAAAACATTTGTGGATCATATTTAAGAAATTCACATTTCCCATTGTTCACCTAATGGAGCCAGCTCATAGAGTCAACTTGTTCGAGAGCAACACAGTATTATTCATTACACAGGTAGTGCTTCCTCAGAGGCGAGGTTATGCTCTCAACAAGCTTCATTACTAAAATGTTTAATTTCAAGTTTTATTGATAAGATTTTAATTGGTAGAGTCTGTTTAGGATGAGGTTTGATTTTATCTGACATGGGCTCATCACCAGGGGTTTGAATTACATTATTAAATGAGGAAAGTGATTTGTTTTGCAGCTGTACTGCAAAGATTGAACAAAATTACAATCTCTTGGGAGAAATGTGAATTGGTTAAATTGCAGGATTACAGATTTGTGGAGGGACTGATAAAAATGTTTTCGCTTGTGGCAATAATAAGACATTTTATGTAACGTAATTACTGATTCAGTTGGATAGGTGTTTCCAAAGGCCTCCATATTTTCCATATATAGCCAGCTGTGTGTTAGCATCATCTTAAGTGACACCTTCTTAAAACTCCTTAAAATAAAGGGTGAGTGTGAGAGAAGAGGAGATTAAAAAAACAGAAAACTAAATAGTAAGACAAACAACAAGCAACATATAAATGGATTACAACAGCCTTGAAATTTATATATGAATCATTAATGAGCTTCACTACATAACAAGACAGATAGCAGGGAGGAGAAAGACAGACACACAGACAGATAAATTAATACCTGCTGAAATTCTGCCCTGTTTAGTCCCATCTAATGTTGCATTTCCAAAATTGTCCTAAAATTGTATTTAATCTTTGCATCCTTACACTGTTGTTCTCTATTTCAGCGCATCACATTAACAAGAGTGTGTACAATAAAAAAATACTACCCATACACTTGTATGAACTGAAAGTTTAGCCACTGCCTGGTAGAATAGAGCAGCACTGACAGTTTTTACTCGAACTGACTGGCACTGAGTCCAATGATGTTAATGAGCAACTGAGAATTCATGAAACGTTTTAGGTGGCTATACATTCACATTTGATACTAATTCAGAGACCATTATCACAGAATAGTTTGAATACTGTACGTGCACGCTTACCAAAGTCTGTAACGAGCCCCAAGGTGATGTTTAAGCCATTATTTTTCCATTATTGTGATATAATTGAACATGAAACATAAATCCACCCCCTCACACATGGTCGATTTAATTTTTCTCATGTTGTTACATCTGGATATGAAAAGACTGAATCACATTGGATCAACATAGTTATTTACCCGCCCAGCAAATATATTCAGTGCAGGGTTGATGGTAGGTCATTCCCGACTGCTCTGGTTAGTGCTCTGTATTTTCATCCAAAAGGTCTCATATACAACCAGCTAAAGGTTAACTAATAGTGGCGGGATCGTCCTGGAGGAAGATGAAATAGCTGAGACCTGATTGGCTCTGAGAGGCTGTTTACAAATGAGCAGTGATTTGATTGGACTGTCAACGTAGTTTGGAGTTTAGCAACTTTCTGTTTTATTTATTGACCCCTTTCCTGTCAAATTTCCCTCTTTCTGTGATTACCTGCCCGGCCCTGATGTGTTTCACCTGTGCTGATTACCCCACCTGTGTCTCAGTTCTCCCATTGTGTATATAGTTTCTGTGTTTCCCCTTGTTTTTGTCAGTTTGTCTGTTGTTGTTCACCGGCTTTGTCTTTGCTCCCTGATGCTAATTTTTGCTACCTGCTTCTGGCTTTAGATTTTAGGATTTTTTTTGTTTTTTTTATTTCTTTTTGCTGCTCTTGCTCTTGAGGTTTTTATTTTGTTACCGGCTTTTTAATAAAGTTTACTTTCAGTTAGTCACTCCTTGAATTTAGTGATCTTGGACCAAAATCCCAGCAAGCTTGTCTGAGCTGGAGTCACTTTTTAACTGCAGTGTTGCAGCTGCCTTCTTGCAAGTCTTTCTGTCTTTAAATACTTTTTACTCTCTTTATTTAACATGGCATAATAAACACAATGATTATTTAAACAAATCTATGTCTGCTGAAATATTTCCACTTGGTTTATTGTAATGGAGAACTGGAACGTACAGCCATGTTTCTTAACGCCTCACTGTATGTCTGCTGCTTTATTTCCCCACACTGCATACTGTTAAAGTAAGACAGGCCAGTTATGACAACAGCCACCCCAGCTGAATATCTGCTGCTGATAATATGTCAGAAGCAGATACTTCTGCAACCACAGATAAATGAATATTCTACAACTGTACACAGTGTTGACTGCCGGTTTGGATGGTTGATAATTCTGACTAATCAACTAATGTATGAAACCCCAGCAAATTTCACTGTTTCACCTCAAGAGGACACTTTTAAAGCAATTAAGTTCATTTCAGTTCTCACAGACACCAGCACATCACCTGTGACACCTGGCTGGTTTAGCCATCAATGAGCCTGCAAGTTCATCCTTGTTCCAACATGTCCTTTATCCTAACATGAGAAACTGGAACCTTTCAACAATTGCATTATCCAAACATCTCCACAACTTTGACTTACTATCACTTTCGTCTTCATGTAAAGGCTATAAGGCTCTGGCTATAAGGGTATACAAAATGTAGTATTTTAAGTAATTAGTAATTGCTCTGTAGCCATTCACAGGCATAAACGCTATCATCAACTATTTGTTGTATTATTGACACATTAACTAACCAACTGCCTCATTGTTGGATTACCAGTCAGATGAAGCTGGAACGTAGAAAATTGATGTTTTTGTTTCAGATAGAAATTGGAAAGATGTTTTTTTAGTTATAAATATATTGTTTGAATACCTAGTACAAGAATACAGATTTAACTGCTGTTTACTTACACAGCATTTTAAGCAGAAAAAACCTGCAACCCATCCTCCCCCATATTACTTAAGCATTACAGAGAAAAAAACACCCTCTGAAAATGAATGTATTTAGTACACACTTTATGATTCACCACACACACCAGTGCAGCAGACCACAGTGCAAGGTGCTTGTAAGACCATCAGGAGCAATTTGGCGTTCAGTGTCTTGACCAAGGATACTTAAACATGCGGACATTGGCCTGTTTCTATTGATAACAGCAGCCTCAAAGAGCTTCTTCAGACTCTGGACTTTTCTCCAAACTCAGCTGTTCTCTGCCTCCACAATCCCTACAAGCTTTTATCTTCCCGTTCTGCCATTCATTGAAAGTTAATCTGTCTTGGGGTGTCTTAGGCAGTCTTAGAGGGTTTAAGATGCCAGCCGTGTAATCACAATATTCCAGGTTTCGAGTCCAGCTGGAGACCTCTGTTGCATCCCCCACCTCTCTCTCTTCATTTCCTGTCAGCTCACCATCTAATAAAGGCAAAAATGCCTTCAAGTAATCACAAATGAGGCTAATGTATCTCATATCTTGTCTGTCTCATCCTCACCGGCTGTTGCTGAGACTCATATCACAGTAACACAAGCAAAAACTGGAGTAAAATGTAGATAATGTGATGTGAAAAACCTGTTTTTTCTGGTTCTTGCAACATCAAGAGCACTGTGCAACTCTCTCTCTGACCTCTCTAACATTAATCATGCTCCAAGGCATTTGATTATTGTTAAGTGAGACAAAATACTAATAATGTCAAATACAATATAAACAAATTGAGTTCTGTGCAGCGCACTGTGCTGGGTCTATCAGGTAGCAATCAGGGAAGAGAGTAATAGCAGCTATAGATTGGAGTCATTGATCGGTAGAGTTATTGACTCTACAGAAAGTCTCAATCAATGATCTAACAGCTTTGGTGTTTGCTACAATACAGACTCTCTGTTCCGTCTTAGCAGAGATCAATGACACACACATACATAAGCACATAAAGAGAGCTTTGTGAGCTACGACCAGGCTGTAAAAACCTGCTGTTTGTTGCCGAAAGATACCTCTTTACACTGTTAGTGGATTGCAAAGTCGTCTAATAAAGCTTTACATGCAAAAAACACACATGGCTTACATGCTTTGACAAAGTCTTTCACACACACACTCACACACACTGAGCTGATTCACAAAGTGATGGTGTGGGAACCAGATATGTATATAACACTAGAACGTTCCACAGCCTCATTATGAGCTCGGCTGGCCAGTGCTGTTAGAATACGAGGCCGGCGGCCATGAAGCGACTGTCACTTCCCCTCAGCTGCAGCCCTGCATCCTCCACGTTTGTACATGTGTGTTGTGTGTGTGTGTGTGTGTGCGTGTGTGTGTGTGGGAGGAAGGACTAGAGAGGCTACGAAGGAATGAGTGTGCTTCACTGTAAGACAGTATGACTCCATGTATATGTGCTGTATTGATGACAGCAGGAGAGGAGAGATGATGCATTCAAGTGAGGGAGAAAGTGTGTGAGAAAGACCAAAGTGTGTGTGTGTGTGTGTGTGTGTGTATGTGTCCTATACGTGCTGTTGAGAGGATAATCAGAATAATGAAGCTGAAACGTTTAATATTTTTATCTCTGTAAAGCTTTGAGAGGTGCTCAGCTGTAAAACAGGGAGAAAGTGAGGGCATCGGCCTGCAGCACGTCATGCATGCACGGCCATGATACCAGAAACATCTCTCACACAAACACAAACACAGACACCAAGCTAATCAGAAACAACATCACATTAACAACAAGTGGAAGCCTTTCCTCCTTTCTCCTGATGAGAGGCACCTACCATACCTGAATTCACCTTCAGACCTCACATTTAATAAAGGAACCAGAGGTCTTGTCTAATGTTGAGAGTAAGTTACTGTCACAAACAGTCATTTTCCAAGCATGAAGCTACATTTCACAGTAAGTTTACAGGAGGTGGAGGTGTTTTCTTTGGTCATTAAATCCACTGTGATTCATGACCATCAGCTGACTGCAGAGAATTCCCTGCTGGTACTGAATATAGGAACAGATGTACTTAAATATGCATACTTGATTACTGCATGCAAGACTCTAACATGCTACTAAATTAAAACAATGAATTTTTGGAGGAAACATCTTCTGGCTTTATCACTTTAGGCATCCTGCATGGTTTAACTTGCCTTGCTTTATGGGGTTGGTTCAGTTCACGTTCAGGTGCTAGGATGGATGTCATGTGACCCACTGGGCACCGTATCATGTGACTTACATTAAATTTGTATGAATCACTGGATAAATTCATAATGTAACCCAATGGACCTAGAGATCACATGACCTGCATCCAGTGAGGTTTACTTTTTTTCTGGTACTCATGAGTCTTCTAACTGACCTTTCACCTTTGACCTTGGCAACTTTCTGTGGGAATAATGATGCTTACTGGTGTACATGCACTCACACACATTCAAAGACACCGACCATGAAAGTGCACCATGTAGAGACGTGTACTCACCACACATTGCACCAGGGGGGCAGCCAAAAACTCCCGTCTTTCTTCTCCTTATCCAAGCATGTTGTCAGTTTTTTCTTCTCCTCTGTCCTGCTGGTTTCTTTCACCTCCCTCGCCGCCGCCTCCTCCTCCTCCTCCTTCTCCCCCTCCCTGTCCCCCCTCTCACCACCGCTGTTCAGGTCCAGCTCTGTCGCTGGTGGGGAGAATCCAGGCAACACACACACACATACGCACACACGCTCACACACACACGCTCACACACACACGCACACACAGCTCCGGGCGATGCTTTAAAAAAAAAAACCCACTCAGAAACAGCTGGGTTCAAAGCTACACCACACACACACACACACACCTCTATACATACGCACTAACAGTGTCGAGCTCCTCGATAGTCCATAAGCACCCCCCCCCACGCAGCCATACACACACACACACACACACACATAAACATGCAGCTGGTCTATCCGCAGCTGAGTGGAGACTGTTGCGTTGTGTCGTCCTGCGTTATTGACGTGATGTTTTGAGGAATCTGTGGATCAGGTCGCACTGTGGCAAGTCTCTCTGCATCACATCAAGTTGGAGAGCAACCCGTCGTGGCTTTTTTGGTCATTGAGACAAAAAAAAGGGAAGCATACATCCTGCATCCAATTAAAGGTTCTCTTGTGTTGATGCACACTTCAAAGCATTTTCACACTTGTATTTCCTCAAGCCATGACAGCAGTCTCCCACTGGCCGAATCTCTTTAATGAGGTCATTTTCAGGGATAGTGAGAACTGTTCCAATCAGTCCAGGACAAAAGTAACAATGTGAAACATGCATAAATGCATTAGCAGTGTTTGTTTGTTTGTTTTTTCCTCTCATCTGGCAGTGATGCACCCAAGAGTCCTTCCCTCAAAGCAGGTACAGCGTGTCAATCCAAAACAGTGCTCTGCATTCATCAGCTTGAAAAAAGCAAAAATTGTTCTGACGTGGTTTCAGTGATCTCTCAAATATTAAATTCCTTCATTCCTTCCGTTCCCACACAAGATAAAGGTCCAGCTCTTCTCTCTGTAGTCACTCCACTCTCCCCAAGAAACTGCACAGCTGGCCAAAAAAACCTCCAGGAAGCAGAGTCCCAGCTAATTTGTGCGTCTTGTCTTAATCTGTAGCAACATCTCAACTTAACCACACTCGGCTGTCATCTGACGCACTTAACAGCTTGTCTGTTCCTGTGTAAAAATCCTTCAGAATAAAAAATCAGCTGTGTTTCTTCCCTCTGCCCCCCCACCCCCCCCACCCCACCTCCTCTCCTCTGTAGTGCAAGGAGTTAGCTCTTTCCAGACTGGCCTGTCACCATCAATATTTAACAGGAACTTCTTGCTGTGTTGCTGTCATAGTTCAAGTTTCTGTGTCCCTGTCGTTGTGTGTTGGATGACATGTTCTCTGGTCTGCAGGGTTTTGTCTCTCTTACTGTCCTTTTTAGCTCTCTGGATGTTAAATTTCACTCTGATCTGGTCTGATTTGTTTGTTTGTACTATACTATGTTTAGTATTTTGCTCTGTTGGTTTGTTAAGCCCTTCTACTCTCCACCATGTTCTATCTTTTCTGTGGTCAACCTTCTTGAAGCTCGTCCTCCCATTCGCAGACCTCAGTCATGTTCCCACCCCGTGGCGAGACCAAGTCACTCAGGACTCTCAAGTATTTTTTCATTAAGTCCCTGTCCTTTGCAGTTTTTCTTCCCACTGTCCACCCTGCAGCAAACCTTCATTCAACCTTCCCTCAATCCTCTTCAGTCATACCAAACCTTCCACTCTCTGAACTTAACCTCTTCTCGCCTTCCTCTCCCTCCAGCAAGCTGATTCACTTGGCCTATTTCTCACTCACCGCCTGCCAACGTGGCTGCTCCTGTCCTCATCCTGTCCTTTCTTTTTTCTAATGACTGCTCAATTCTGCTCAAGTCCTCTATGTTTTTTCCCCTATATCACTCTCATTGTTCCTCTATCTCCCACTACCTCTCCTCTTGCACGCAGAATACACAGTATTCTAGCTGCTGTGCTCTGACTCATACTGCTCTCTCCTCCCTTTTCCTTCCAGAAGCTTGCAAATGTTCTTCTTTTTTTTCTTTTTTTGTTTCCTCTCTCTCTCTCTCTCTCTCTAACCACACGCCAGGATCATGGTCAGGATCCGTTCTGCATTTCTCTTAGTCCTAGGCACCGAAACGATGCCTCTGAATCCTGCTGAGACAGATGGGGGGACAGCCTGTGGATAGACAGTCAAGCAGAGACAAAAAGGAAAGAGAGAGCCACACTTTCCTCAGCAGAGGCAGGAGTCTGCTTGCCTGTGTTCTTGCAGCTGTTAATAGTCTCTATTATAGGTGGTTTCTTCTCTTCTTCTGACAAGGGCAGTGTCTTTTCACTTGTTGTGGTCAGTGATGCAAGTTTGCTCCATTTTTTTCCTCCTTTACCTCCTTCTGCTGCTTCTTCAAATACACATTTGTCACAATCTGAAAAAAAGACAAAGAAAAGCTAAATCAGTTATAAATGCTCCCTGCAAACACACAAGCACAGCAGAGAGAGAGACTCTCTGAGAGGGACAGAGAAGAGGAGGAGAAGAAGGATATGTGGAGATAAATAAAAAAAAGATATGCCCTCAGGATCTGAGGAAATGACAGCAGAGGAGATATAGAGGGAGAGAGAGATGGAGGAGGAGGAGGAGGAGGAGGAAGATGAAGAAGGGGGGAAGGTTGTGGGGAGAAGCTTGTGTGTGGGTGGAATGGAGAGATGATTGTAACATGGATATGGAGTGAAGTGAGAGGAGGAGCTTGCTGAATTAAGGGAGAGGAGTAAAAGGATGGAGTGATGGAGGAATGAGCAGATAGAGGCACATGGATGGAGAATGAGAGAGAGAGAGAGAGAGAGAGATGGACACACAGATGGATTTATGGATGGATGGATGAATGGTTTGACAGGTTGACTGCCCCTATGTGACGTCCAGGAAATCTTTGATGCAGCTGTCATGGAAGAAAGGGCC
>JAQMCX010000053.1:10758549-10780931 GCA_029814765.1 Acanthurus leucopareius | reverse complement strand
CACCCAGTGCCACCATCTGTGCTGCCAGCCAGATGGGAAGGGTGTGTGTGTGTGTGTGTGTGTGTGTGAGTGTGTGTGTGTGTGTGAGTGTGAGTGTGAGTGTGAGTGTGAGAATGTGTGGGAGGAGACATTTATTTGGGTGATTTGAGTAAAAATCATCATTTGTTATGCTACAAAATATATTATTGCAGTTGTTAAATATGTGTGTACAAAGACTCATCCGGGTCACATGATAAAGTCTTGAATTAGTCTCAAACATGTACAGATCACTTCAACTGTCTTTGACTTAACATTTTCTACATTTAACTCAGTTATTACATCTAAGTGTATAATTTTACTAATAAAATATCTAAAAAAAATTATTTGTTTGTAATATATTTTGGTGAGCTGTGTACTTACATTATCCCAAATATTTCCAACAATGTTCAAACTCTGACAAATCTGAAATTCTATTCAGGGTTACGGTGTGTTTTTTATTTTGTTGCCTGATGCTACATTCGAGCTAACAACAGTTACAGAGTGTAGAGGAAAGTCTGCAAATGTGACGAAATGCAAGGTAAAGTCAGATGATTTCCATCTGTAATGGTGGCTCTGTAACAATGAAACGTAAAATTCCCATGATCGCACTCTATTGCTCAACATGAAACGACATTGTTGAACACATTTATTTGCCTCATTTTAATTCAAGACCTCTAGCAGCAGAAATTACAAAATGTGCCTTTAAAAGAAAACTCATTCATCGTTATTTTTTAAAATTTTTTTTGCATTTTATTTCACCCCTTGGCTTCCTCATCATTGCCCTGTTCACATAGTTGCTAATTAGTGGCAGACAATATCGACAGAGATTTGCAGTAGAGGAACATGCAGACAAATCAAACTAGAAAGGTTTTCTATTTAGAAAGCCAAGCAGTAATGAGACCATTTTGTTTTAGTGGACTGTCTTTGTCTTTTAAACAGATAAAGACCAAACACCCAAAATTGCAAATTAAAGGGTCGAAAACAATCCTTCTCCTCTCCCCCAGTGGTCCAAGATTCAACCCCATATTTTCAGTCATTTTCAGTCCTTTGACATAAATTTAGCAAATATTCTACAGTCAGTTTCATTCTAACTGCCAGTATTGGATGTTTTATGTATGCTGTAGTATAAATGTGATTAATTCTGCAACATATGCAATAGGAGGCATCTTTTTTGATGCCAACAAGACATTGATACTCCCAAGCATTTGTGCTCATGAGATGAGAGTGAGTTTGGCAGCAGTGACAGACAGACTGGAAGTGAGCCATGTCTCTGCTTTGCCACAAATGTTCTGCATCTTCTCCTCTTTCGTGCATGTGCAAGTGAGTCTCTTTGGAAGGCTTCTATTTGTCTGTCGCAAAGGATGTCAGTCTCCACATTTTAGCATCATCTAAGTGAAGCGGACTCCTGTTAGAAGATATTGGTTCAGTTTTGGTGATTTATGGCTCTAAAGTCACATACATGTCTCAAATTACATTCTCATTTACTGTGAGAAATGCAGAGCTAATAATTAGGACTGATCACCACTGGTTAAAACCAATAGTATCAGATCACTTTCAGAGTGAAACTTCTCCCTTAGTGGGAAGTAGCACTGGTTAATACCTTTTAATGGTTTGCTTTTGACTCTGTGTAACATGTAAGTTGACTGTCAGGAAGATTAGTCTTAACAGATGAATGAACTGTCATGGAAATGCCCACTCAATCCCCTCCCACGTCCCTTACAGCAAAACTCCCATCTCTCTAGTCTCTGTTGCAACATTTATCCATTTAGGGGCTGAATGCATTTCAGTGCCAAATACATCACATCAAGTCAACATGACCGCACTTTTCATTTCAAAAGCCCCTCCAAATGTGACAGTGGAGTACATCTTACATTACTAGCTTTCTGTACCTTACTTTCTGACTGGGTGTCTTGACTTAAATTCTGCTTGACTGCTGATTCCACCAGGCGTTTTCTAATCTTATCTGGTCAGTATTCACTGTGGGACTGACTGACTGTCCGGCAGATTGCTTTTAGATCTACCTTACTCATCTCTCGCCTCGGTCTCGCTGAATTGAAGTAAAAATAAATTTAGCCAACAACTGAACCTGAGAGCATCTGAAATTCTGGTCAACATTTTTTTTCCAACTAATAACTTACATAAGTCTTTAAACTAACAAGTGGTTTGTTAGTTTAGTTACTAGGTTGGTATTGTTAGACCACTCGTGTGCAGCTGATCAAGTAGTAAACAGAGCATCGATATACAATCTATTTTTTAAGTTAATGGATTAAACTTGCTAGCAAACTGATGATCGTTTGTATAGCAAACATTTATTGATCAACAGTTGCTTATTAGGTTTCAGTCCACCTGCAAATTTAAGTCTAACAGACTGTTCTCTGTTTTAAGTCTGGCTTTTTAGCTGCTAAATGCTCCATAACATTTACCAGCTAGTTGCTAACTTAGCATGAGAGGTTTGGGCTTTTTTAGTTACAACATCTGGATTATTTGCTCATTTTGCTCAAAAAATCTTCCTCGAGTAAAGACCAAGATGACAGATTGGGAGACGGACAGACAGAGATATAACATAGATAATAAGGACAATACTGACTCGTGCAAATCTGGCAGCAGATAGACAAACACAGAGGCAGGAAGGCAGCAGGGACATCCATCTATGTGATCCTTCCAAAGTTTACTGCGTCATTACCCTGATCAGACTTTAGCTGCTCTCTTTTCCTTCATTTGTCTTATCCCTCTCCCTCCCTTTCTCATTTCGCAAACCCAAACTAGCTTTCGGAGGAAGCAGGCCTGCAACTTTAAACAGCAGAACTCAGTAACACAAGGAGAGAGGGGAGATGGATAGAGTAATTAAGAAAGAAATAAGTAGATAGAGTGAGAGAGGGAGAGCTAAATTAGGAACAAAAGACAAGACACCGGGGGGAAGTATCTGTGCATGTGTGTGCTCATGCATGCATACCATGTGTGTGTGCATCTTTACAAAACCCTTGTGAAACCGCAGGCTAGTTAATTCAGTTTTTCTGGTTCAGTCCTCCTTTTGTCCACTGCTTCAGGATCTTTTGGGAAGTAAAGAACTTGTAAAAAGAGCTTAAACAACACACAGATATAACATAATCATATATATATATATATATCAGATCACTTAATAAAAGAAAAGAGGGAGTGAAATGTGTTTAATAATGAATAAGTTTTGCAGGTTTTCAGGTTATATATGTGTATGCAAATATGAGAGATCTAAGTGACTTCACTGTAAATATGGCTTGTTAATTTGTCTAAAATATAGAAAAGAGAAGAGAATACATATCAAAATAGAGAGAAAGTAATTAAATTCCTCATACCTTTGCTTTTTTCAGTCTTAACTGCAGTGCTCACATACCCTCAGTGATCCTGTAGCAGACGTGCTTTACTGTATCTGTACTGATCAATAGGACATTCTATCCATTCCTTTTGACTCCAGTTCAGCTCAGAGACATTCATCGTCTTAATCGGATATAGATCCATTAGATAAAATTAATGTCACAGTTAGCAGTCTGCTGGCAGAGATTATTGTCACTACTATCATTTACTGCTCTCTCTCTCTCTCTTTCTCTCTCTATCTTTGCTCTTTTTTTGTACCATTATCTTTCTCTATTTGTCTTATTAATATGCAGTATAACAATTCTGACAGAAATGCTCTAAGTCAAGTTAAAGTCAAAGCTGTAATGAGAAACTCCTGCATGCACTCATACACATAGAATCTTACAGTATAAAGCTAATTTCAGGAGATGTGTGTCTACATCAGAAATGTAAGCAACATAATAAAAAATGGGGAAATGTACAAGTATGTTAAAAAGGAATCTTGCACATTTGCTTCACTGTTCATGTACACACACAGATGAACATATGTTCTTTTCACCATAAATCTGGGTCAACATCACAACAATATACTGTGCGGCAATGCAGCAATCAAAAACTGTAAAGGGTTTTGGCTCCCCCCTGTGTTGATATTTGAGACTGCACGATGTTGTGTATTTTAGTCACAGATCTGGATATAATCACCATGTATAAGTGATATTTACATGAGGAATATAAAGGTGTGTGGTTGAACAAAAATAGCTAGTTAACACTTTACATTATAATGTCCATATCACTCTCTTTACATTAGATTTAATGGTAAAACTTGCTAAACTGAATCTGACAACTGTGTTTGAATTTTTAAAAAAAATCACAAAGTGTTAAAGCGAGACATTTGTGTCAATCACTGCCCCCTTAGGCTGCTTATAGACGGAGGGAACCTGTGCTAAAGAAAACAACAAAGTGCCTTTGAGTGAAGCCTGATCCTCTGCTCAGGTGTTAGTGCATGTATGGATGCGACTCTTTTTGCATCTAAAGCTCCTTCCCCAGGGAGTCGCTGTTATTGGAGTGTGTTTTCAGTCGCCTTGCTCGACTAAGTAATAAAATGATGCGTCTGCAACAAGGTCTCCCCTGAGGCTTCAGTTAACACAGTATAGAGCACTGTGAACAGCTGTGGCTAGATTGCCTAAAGCTCACTTTGATTGTCATTATTCAGTATTTTTCAATATTTATCAGAATCATAATATTCTTGTAATTATTGATAAAAATGATAAAGGAAAGTCATTGAGAGACATGTGTACGTTCTGCTGTAGAATGTTGACCCTCTGTGATGCCATCAGTAATGACAGTTCTAGAATGTGAATGTCAACATGAGAAAGTTCCACAAAGCCAAGAGGCCAGAATCTGTCTGCACACTGACTGACCGTCGATGCAGCTGAACTGAGAAACATTTGATTTGTGCCTGAAGAGAAACACATTTTTCTGAAAAAAAAACGTTACATTATCTGCTTTCATTTATTTCATCTTGAACCCTCTGTGATCAAATCAACCAGAATGGCACAAAGAGAGATCAGAACCAGCAGGATAAGAAGTTCAAACCAGGACACACTTGACAGATTTACTTCATGGAGAGACAGGAAAAGTGTTGTTTATCAACAAACTACTGATTTATCACAATTAATTCATGATACACAGTACTAAATTTATCAGGATACCTTAAGCATTTGGTAGTTGTTACAACAAGGTTTCCATTCAGACTTGTGTGTACATATGAGGTATTTGCATATATGTGTGAATTTCTTTGCTTATTCTGCACTGGTGTTCAGTATGTTGAGAATATAAGGTGACTGAGTAAAACTGAAAGGAAAGAGGTGAAAGAAGAGTAAAGGATCAAAACAAAGACAATGGTGCTAAAGGAGAGAAACTCAGAGATCACATGACTACGTAGTAGTAGTATTTTTTCCTTTACCAAAATCATTCTCCATCTTCTATTATGTTAGGGTTGAATACTGTTTGGCCTGCACATATAAGTCTATGATAATGTAGCAGACATACACAGTAATTACTCCGAACCAAAGAAATGCAGGATGGAAAAAAGAGAAGAGAAGAGAAATTTACAGATAAGGAGGAAAACCTCCCTCCAGGAAATAGCAAAGACCCAAAACTCGACAGAGATCCAACAACGCATTTTTTAACATTTCAAACACAACAATTTTCAACAGAGAATTAAGAAAACACTTTTTGTGGCCTTCCACATTCTTAACCGTGACTCCTCTGTAGCTAAAACCTGTCTGCACCAGTCTGTTTTCCTTCTGTCTATACATTCAAAGCAATGTACATAAGGAGGCAGGACAGCTCGACCTTCCCACCCCCAAAACAAATTCTGTTTTCAAATACTTTAAATGCCTACAAGGTATCTTCTCCCAAAAAAGTGACCCGCATTAGAGTAAAGTCCTCTTTATTTTATTTCTGCTTCAATACATATGCAAAGATTTCATCACAAGACGGTCCTGAAATGTTGTCTTCTTTCCATCTGGTCACATTAAATTTGTGTGGAGTGTTAACACCTCAAAAGTGTCTTGCGGACACATGGTGATCAGTAACACTGCTGCTGTTTCATAAGGGTTTTTATGTGTCATCACAGTGGCATGGTGAGAGAAGTGGGATGTTTAAAACTCTCTAAAACAGGTCCTAAGATCTATTTTAAACAGTGTCTGGACGTCTGTGAGAACCAAGGACACCATCTCACTCACAGAGCAACACAATGGAAAGAACAGTCTGAGTTTCACAGTAAAAATGTGAGCGCTCACTGCTGGAGAAATTCAATGTGAGCCTTCATTTTCAACACACTCGCAGAGAATAATAGAGAGTAAAAAGGAAGTCTTTTTGCAGTAAAACTTTATTCATATCTCCAGCACTCTGTGCCTTCAAATCATTTTATTTAAAACTGGAAACATTTATTACATTCATGATACCGAATGTCCAGCATTTCCTTGTTAAAACTTTCTCTATTTTTTCTTAAATCTTTACACTACATTCAAGAAGGTATCAAAATGCAAATTATAAAAAGCTGTTCTAGAAAACAAATCTGCTAAAATTATAAAATACAAAAATACAAATATTCTCTTAGAACATAAGTGAGTATTTTGACAGGATTTTTTCCCATGTTGATGTAAACACAACACACAGCCAAAATACTTAAAGTTTCTCCGAGACACACTCAGTTCACCCAGACAAGTTTTGGGTAAATCAGAATAATTTGTGTTAATTAAAAAAATAAAAGTCAAAGCTTTATCAAGTTACACCACAAATACAACTGGTTGCACTCTACTATTAAGAGTCTTCATTTCTACCAAGAAAAATTCCAATGAAAATGAATGACCAACAAGACAAGTTAGTAAGTATACGTCCCAGAAACTTAAATATTATTTCACATGCAATAGAGTTTTGCAGAAACAAGTCATAGAGCGACAAAATGGGTTTGCCTTATAAAACTTCTTGTCTGAAAGTCAATGGGTTTTTGAATTGGGTTTTTGGTTAAAGATTCCTTTATATTAAATACATCAGTAAATCCTACATTCATATCTCTAAAGCTTTTATGTGCCTCCAAAAAGGGGGTTGCAAACAAGTTTTTGAATGATGTAACAGAGGTTGTGTGGGATGTTAAGCAACATAATGCTGAACATGTAAACTAATCTACTCACTAATTTGCTTTAAACCTTGTTGTGTCAATACTAGTGTACTTGGAAACTATCTTGTCTCAGCCTTTCCAACTTGTTAACTTAAGTTATGATATGTGTGGTATATAACATAACAGGAAGTTTAGCTCTGGGACCTGGTGACATGAAATCATGTGACTGTGGTGTAGTTCATTTACAATCAAATGTTAGCTTTTTACATCTAGTAATTACATTTAGGATTCAGAAATCTGTTTGATATTCGTTTGACTGTTTGCTGAGGTTACCATGACAATACTAATTTCAAACACATCCTCCCTGCAGCACTCCGCTGCACTAAACTGACTTCATTCATTCTTAAATATCATTGCAATAAATGCTGACATGAGCCTTTACATACACAGTGGTTGGGAAGTTCTTCTAGATACATTGCGTTGGAAAAGGTAAGAGCTGTAACTGACATTTGGAATAATTGTTTATGATATTTACTTGAATAATTAGTGTTTAGTACTTGGCTACAGTGGACTGAGTGAGTTTAGGAGAAACTCACCTTTTGTTCTCGAAGTCTATGTTAAAAAAAAAAAGGTGAACGTGAACAGTTTTTGAGTTTCGCATTAAATGGAAAATGAAAAATGAAACATCAACATGTAAAACTGGAAAACATGAAAAAATACAACTATGAACATTTTTAGCAAACTGACATCACCAACATTTGCAGTCTGTAATAAACATTTATACTTTCTCTTTTTCTCCTAGTTATTTTTCTAACACACCATACATGTGACCAACATCTTTCCACTGTTTCTTCCTTCCTTTACTCCCCATTTTCTTCATAATTTCTGTGCTAACCACAGATCACTCCTACATCTTCCCCATGTGAGCAGTTGTGTTTTCCAACTCTTGCTCTCTTGCACTGCAGTAGCGAGCTCTCACCGCCTTCACACTCCACGTCATCCAGCAGGATCCTGACGCTCTGGTCTGCCTCCCCCAGTGCAGCTCTCTTCATCACCATCAACACCCTTGTGAAGCCGAGCTGTCGGCACACCACGTTACCTGCTTTATTGGTAAAGAGGTCATCACACACTGTCCCCCACTCCCCACGGATAAAGATCTCCACTCGACCTCGATCTGGTAAACCGTCAGCGCTTACCAGTCGCACTGAGCCAACCCGTAGCCGTCTTCCTCTCTTGTCGCCAGGACCTCTACCTCTACCTCTACCTCGAGGCCTCTTGAATACTTGGTTACCCTCCCCAGCAATTTCTAGCTTCTGTTCAAGCCGCAGCCTCTCCTCCTGTGATTTAAGCGGTGTTGTGTTGATTGTTGGTCTCTGAGGGTTGTAAGTTGATGTTGTTGTTTTCTGGTTCCAATACGGTGGCCATGGAGTGGTAAACGCTGCTGCATGCTCTGGGTAGCGAGCAGAGGTCATCTGGGGTCGTCTCATGGATATTGTAGATGAAGAAGGTTGGGAGGTCGTACGAAGAGGGTACTGAAGGGGTCTCCCCTGTTTCCTTGTTGAAGGTGTAGTGGCAAATGGGGATTGAGCAATCCTAGAGAAGACTGCAGTCATGACGGATGCGAGATAACCTGATGGAGAGACAGAATCACCCTCTTTATTTAAAATATATGTAGTGTAACATTGAGTTAAAGTTTTTTTTTTCTTGAAACTAATAGTTTGATAGGAAATAAGCTTATTCGCTTTTTTTGAGAATTCAATGACATGATTGACACCACCCTCTCATCTAAATTAAATAACTTAGCCATGGTAAATTTGAAGTTACATCCAGCAGCTAGTAAGCTTAACCTAGCATAAGACTGAAAACCTGGATTAGCTTGCCTGGTTCAGTCTAAATTTGACAAATCTACCTCTCAGCTCTTGTTATTTAGTTTTTAGTTTTAACAAATTAAAATCAAAGTGTAAGAGCCCCCAAAAAGTGACTGCTTCTGGGCAAATAACAGTTAATTAAAGCCCCAAAAAATCTATGTTGGCCTTGTATGGAGACAGGCTAACTGTTTCCTCCTCTTACAGTCTGAATGCTAGGTTAAGCTAACTAGCTGTAGACCTTTGTGAGAGTGGGGTTGATCTTGGTTTCTGAAACTATTTTCTTTTTGCGAAAACATGAAGAAGCATATTTCCCATTGCAATTCGAGAACAAAGTATGTGTTACAAAAGCTCAACGTTATCCTTTAAGACAGGAAGAGTAATAAAACACACAAAGATGAATGTCCAAACTGAGACTGATGTAGAACCATTTATTCAAAATAAATTAAAGCCAAAGCACCTGATTTAAATTAAAGTAGTGCAAATACTGAACACATAGAAAAGCTCCATTCATCCTGCTTTAGACTTTGTGCCAGCCAAAGAATAACAAGCTAGCAGGAGTTTAAAACTGAGATTAACTGCCACTTTTGCAAATTCCTGCACCTGAGTTTGACACAAGCTTGTGCGAAGGGTCATTCTGTCCATCTACATCCATACAGGCGAATTTTTGCTTAATTTACTTTCAGTCAGTAAGCAGAAGATAAGCAAACGATAAAACATTGAAACATTATCACCATTTGTGTCATCAAAGCTTCTGTACAGTTGCCTGAGTGCTACTGCTCTTGCAAGTTTTGCAAATTTTTTGCAAAATTAAGTGCAAAAACTGATCAGAAGCATAAGTTTAAGAGCAAATTTGGACCAAATAATTACATATTTAGGTGTATATTTGGTAAATATAAAAAATTACATGACCATTAAATCATATTCCACTAAAAAATTCTAATACCAATTTTAATTTAATTTGGTAGTACCTATATTTAATAGACAATTTGATCATAATTTAAAATTACAACCTTACAGAATTTCATTTAATTAGATGGGTTGCAAAACTTTTCTGCTGTTAAAAGTAATAAAATTATTTTCAAAAAATTAATGTTACTACTTATTGACTTTTTAATGTCCTTGCCTGTCAATAAAATAATATGAAACTTTAAATAAATAAAGAAGAGAGCCTTGATCATTTAATTTTTACCCTGTCATATTTTAAACTGACATACTGACCAAATAGCGGTTAAAAGTTACAGTAAACCAACTTAAGACTTAGCTGCCAAATGATTTTAAGTTATTTTATATTGTGTACAATTTATTCATTTTGTGTCATACATTATTTTAATTGTAAGTCATTGAACAGCCTATAGCTGACTCTTACAGCAACTGAGATCCCTGCGATGATGAAAGCTAATGCAATTTAAGTTTTTGTAATTTAACATAGTTTGACTTTGCCCGTGATTAGTTATATGAATCACCAAAGAAGAACAAATGCACAAATTACTCCATCTGAAAATATTTTTGAAAAGTATGCTAATTTGGCTAGTAGCATGTTAAAATGAAGAGAAAAAATGGAGCAGAGTAGAGGAAACCACCAGGTTTGATGGTGGCTGCTTCTCCCCGCATCAAGGTGTGGACTGGTCGACTGGTAGTTTTAGTGTTAGTGCTAGTCGACTTAGTGATTGGGCGAACAGAGGATCTAGTGGTTGGGTAATCAGTGGAGCTGGCTGGATAAACAGGTACACCAGTAGGCCTACCAGTGGGTGTGGTTGCAGCTGGTGTGGTTGCCATCTGGACAGCTGTTGGTGGGGTTGTCGGTTTAATTGTTGAAGCTGAAGTTGTTTTTATTGTCGTTGGCTTTCTAGTTGTTGGTGGTGTTTGTCTCGTTGTCGGTCTTCTGGTTGTCTGTATTGTTTTTCTTGTTGGTGGTTCTGTTGTTGGTGGAGCTAGTGTTGTTTTTCTTTTTGGTTTTCTTGTTGGCATTGGTAGTTTTACTATCACAATCGGGGGTTTTCTTTTCGGTGGTGTTTTTGTTGTGGTTGTAGTTTTTGTCGTGGTAGTCGTGGGTATAGGCGTGGTGGTTGGTTTCTTGTTGATTACATACTCTGTAAAGAAGAAGAATAAGAAATTAACACATTTGTGCAGCGTCAAAAAACTTGGAGTAAATGTGTAGATTTGTTGTAAACTGACAAGGTAATAAAATTTTAGGTAGTCAACAGATAAAGCTCTGATGAGATTTGGGAGAGTCTTGTGTTTCTGTTGAAGCAACATAAAATGCAAAAAGGGAAATCACACTAAAAACCAACAGTGGAACAAAAGCAAACTGGACAATAAAGTAGAAGAGGCTGAACATTATTTAAAAATTTCCCTTACCTTCTTTGGGATAGAAGTGAATCAGTTTCCCTTTTACATTAACAGGTAAAGGCTTGACGTTGCATCTTCCTGGTGGTGCTCGTCTGTGTGGTCAGGGGAGAATAAATAAGCACTAGCATGCAATATGTAACTATACTTGTAATTCTAGTGTATTTGTAGTCTATCAGGTCAGCTGTTCCACCATAACCAGAGGTAGGGCATTTTATAGGGCAGTTTTGCCAGCTGATATCAGCACGATATTAGCATTGTTGATACAATTGTAATTGTACTGAAAGCTTATTTCAGTATCATCACAGAATTGGAAGAAATTGGCTGGTTTACTTGAGTAAAATGTGTGTAATAATTAGTTTAGTCTGTATCCACAGTGGCCAGTGTTCCTGTTATTTGAGACCACTCCAACCTGATCATGTGTCACTTTAGAAGCCAATTTAACAAGGAAAACCTAGACATTCACATATACATTATACAACACACACCCCTGTAGGTAATGATGGCATGTATTTGTTACTCAAGTGATGTGTTGTAATCGTTTTCTACCTGGAGGGATCCACTATCTTATAGATGACTCCTGCCCTGGATGTGGCACTCGGGACCCCTGTGGCTAAGAAATACAGTTCACCTAGAACAGAGAAAAGCAATACAGAATAAAAGATAAGAAATAGAGAGAAAGACTCATTGTCAAAGCAGAGACAAGACGTTTGGCAAGGAAGACAGAGAGGGATGGCGAACAGCAGGGGAAAGGAATGGGAAGAGAGGAAGAGATATTTACAGCAACTGGAAAAAAAGGCGAAATAGTGTACAGAGAAGGAATTTGGACTTTGCTTGAACTTTTCAACTTGAGTCTCCTCAGAGGCTCTTTCAGAGAGAGCACAGAGATCTTTTAAGGTCAGCAGCATGAGGGTGATACTCTGCTGAGTAAATCAGCACTCTCTTTAATTCGAGGCAGATTTAAAGTCTACTGGGTCCTTTTAGCTCTTTGGAAAGTGAGTCATTTTAGTGGTACCTAATTTAATATTATCAATAATTTCAACAGTTAAAAAAAATATTTTATAAGGAGATAAACCCTTAAACTATTTCACTTAACCTTACATATCTCTCATTTAAACACAAACAAACTGTCCAAGGCCTCAATAACTTCATATGTTTTGGTCTTTTAACTTTACAATGAATGTTTTTTTGCATGTTTTCAGCTTCTGACTTCTTCTTGCCATATTAAAATAAGCCATTTGATGCTTGAAGGAAACATAAACATTTAACACACAAAAACACAGATTTTACCTGCTTCGTCCTCAGCAAAAGAGATGATGTATTTATAGTAACTGTTGATGAGTTTGGGGAACCTGCAGGTCTGGTCTTTGCCCATGCAGACCTCATTGTACTGCCATTCACCTGTGGTGGCGTCCTCCTTCAGAGACATCAGTCGCCTAAACAGACACAAACAGCACATATGCAGAAATGTGCAAAATCATTGCTATTAATATTTTTGTATTCAGCTATCAATCAAATCTATTCATGATAGCGAAATAAGGGTTTAACTTACTGCATTCCTTTTTCAAGTGTATGTCTCTAGCTGAGCTTAACTGTATTGCGTGATTTTGTAGTGATTTTACAAAAAAAACTAAAGAGAAGATGCATGTGCTTTGTAATTGAGCTGTATATTGTCATGATGTTGCAATTGCAAACTGGGTCTCTGTAGTGATTGATGTGATATAGATTTTAGAAACAAAAAAGGAATCACATACCCACTCATGAAATCCCCAAAGATGTAGAGTCCATTGAGGTTTGGCATCTGACAGCCTCTGTAGATATACCCTCCTGTCACTGATTTGCCCAGCTTGTGGGGGTAGGCAAAGATAGGCAAGATGTCATCTAGACACGGAAAAACATATTAGCTTACACTGATTATCACTGTCACAAGAAGTGACAGTGACACACTGTCCACTGAAGATATAACCATCACTGAAGGTCATGTGAGCCCACAAACTGAGCTGTAAAAATAAACTCATGAAAATTAAATCAGAGTTAGTTTTAAAAGGCTTTCACAGCCTTCCCAAGTGAAAGCATTTCCTAAGCAGCTACCTTGTGTAAAGGGTTTATTTTAGTTTATAGACTCCAGAGTGAATTAAAGTGGCCTCACCTAGCGAGGAGTTCTGACAGAGTTTGCGATCGTAGCAGCTGAAGCCTTCTTTGGCCCTCCATCCATAGTTCCCACCTTTACAAGTGTAGTGACAAAGTTATTGCAACAGGTGTTATAGTAACATAATCAAAAATTACTGAAGTAAATAAATAGTAAAGAAACTGAACTATTGTTTGACTAAAAAGAGAAATGTTGACACTTCCAAAACTTGAACAGGATGTTTATTTCGTACCCCTTTCTTGGTATTTTTTACTTAACCTAATTTAGCTAAATTGTTGGGGAGGAAAATGAGATTAAACCACAAAGTCTGACTCACTGCCTGTGTGGTCTTAAACAGTTTAACTGAATGATAAGGTGATGAGGAGAAAACAACAACAACCTTCTCATGCGAGAGTGAACAACTTCCTTGGGAGTGACAGTGAGGTGTGATACCTAATGTAGAGAAACGCTAAATGGCAAAATCTCTCTCTGATGTACCTTTAACAATGAGGTCCACCTCCTCATATTTGTTCTGTCCTACGTCACCACAAAACATCCTGCCTCTGCCTTGGCCTGTGAATGGGTCACCGCGATCGATGGAGCAACGCCACATGTTGCGAACTCCGTAGGCGTAAATCTCTGCAAACAAAGAAAGACAGACATTTACAGGTTAAGACAAATAGCATGAGAGGTTGTATACGGAAACCAAAGTCATAAATTACAGGAATTAACTGATTTTGCATGTCACAGTCTTATACAAGCCATGTTTAGTCAGGACATTTAAATTCATTTGCTGAGTCATGACAGTCCCACAACAGTCACACACTATAAGAGATTGATATTCACGAGTTAAAATTTAATTATATGATTTCACACGAACAAAACATTTTAAGGGATTTACCAGGTCGTGCATCTTTTTCCCACAAGAATGGATTATCTGAGGGAATACTGTACGGGGCGCCATCATCGTTGTTGTCGACATCAACACGCAGCACTTTGCCGAGAAGTGCTGACCTATCAAACACAGAGAAGAGCCAAGAGAGTCAGACAAGTTTCAAGAGTCTCTCTCTTTTTCTACTACCTGATTCTTCCTCTGCTTTACACTTTCCAACAATTTATTTTCAATTAACATCTTCACTTTTAAATCTTTGTCTTTTCTGTAATACTCTGTTCTTTAAAATGTAATCTTGTACGAATAATCCCTCAAATCTCTCTTTCTCATACCTCTTGTTTCCCTCTCCAGCCATCATCTTTGGTTACTCTACCCAAACCTTTCTCTGTCCTTCCATCTGAGCTAAATCTGTAAATTTTGTCATCTTCCTCTTCTCTCACTATCCCTTTTCCTATATTTTCCATCCATTCCTTCACATTGCACCTTTGACCTCCCTCTGCCCGGGTTACTCTCTCCTAATACTCCTTTTTCACTCTTTTCCATCTCACCTTTCACTCTCTTTCTCAATCCCTTCCACATGCCAGCGTGAGACAGTCTGCAATGTGTAATGTCAATATTAGACTTGGCAGTGTGTATCTTCCCTAATTCCCAGAACAGCTAATGCAGAATGTCAACACAACCCTCTAAGAAACAGCTAAAGAGCTAAACTCTAACATTCTGGAGAAAAAAGGCGTCAGCGTCTCAGAAAAACCTCACTAAATGTTTTGCAAATGATGTCATTAACCTTTTATCAAGAGGTTTCAACACTTCTGCTCTGACTTTGGACTGTTTTTCAGACAAACAACTCCATTTATATTCAAATTTAACTTTAGCTGCTCAGTGAACTTGAAAGATAAGAGACTTATTTTTATTTTGGTATTAAGCTGCACTGTTGCTTTAATTGTTAAAAAAATATTTCATATTCACAACTTATTTTGGTCTTAACTGATATCCAAGTGTTTAAAGACCCCACAGTTTATGCTGCTGCAGCTATTCCTGGAGTCTTGTGCAGTGTGCTCCCAGTATATAAGCACCAAAGTCTGAATAACCTACAATTTGTCCTTTAACCTTTAAGTCACTGTGGGTTGATTAAATAAGAGTAAAGACTGACAGTTGTAGTAAATAGCTGAGTGACGTTGTGACGTTCATGACAGTGTAAACATTGTCATTTCATGTAAAAATACAGACTGAAGCACACGTTGCCTAAAGACACAGCAGGCCTATTTAATCTACTGAATGAATCAAATTAATCACAATGTAAAGGTCACGTTGTTTAAGAGATGAGTAATGTTAACCAACACAGTTCAAGGCAAATAAGACCCTCCAGCTCCTTTAAACTGTGTGAACACTCCCACCAACTACATTTATGTTTTATTCTTTTATGTGTCTTTGCTGAAGCTTAAATAATGAAAGCAGCAGGTCCTATCTATCTGCCAAATCGGGTAAAAAGTGGAAAATAATAATTGTCAATCAATAACATATCTATGCATGCCGTCCTAAGAATGAACAATATGTCGTGATATTCTTTATTGGGTCTGACGTTTCCTCACCATTGGTTCAAATATGCCATCTATGAATGGAGAGTCGTGTCTCCTTTAATCATTGAACAGTTCATTCACTCTGCTCCTGCATTAATCTTTGTGGCATCTTTACATTAAGCTCTGTTAATTCAATTTTTACACCCCCTTTCATAAGTGTCCAACACTTTTCATTGTTAAGTTCTTCTCAATGAACCTCACAGTATGTACAATAAATTGAGTTTTGCAACCTTGCAAGCTCTACCAGGCCTGACATGAGTCAATGTGTATAATAAATAAAAGGCAAAATTGATTAATATGCAACTTAACAAGAGTGATCATTTGAATTATATGAGCACTTTTACAGCATAGGAAGATCCTGAGTTTGTGTGAATTTCCATAAGTGGAAAATAACTAGTTTTTAAAAAGTTATCATTTATAGTTGCCACTGAGCAACTGGGGAGTCTGCACTTTTTTAAGTTTATCTTCTCCATAATTTTGATCCTTTTCATTAGGCTTCATTTAACTGGAATTTAGTTGTAAATTCAACTTATTTTGGCAGAGCTGACAAGTTCAAACCAGCCTTTTATGCTTATGCCGCCAACTTTTTATCATCAAGGTAATATTTTACAGGATGAGCACCCTTATCATAAAAATATATTACATTTAACAACCACCTAGAGCAATCCAAAGGATGTGTTTATCTTATTTTGCCATATTATGTTAAATTACACATGACGCTGAAGCTTTGCAAGCAGAGGGAATTTTTCAGAGTTATGAGTCAAACTTTTCCCAGACTCACGTCATAGATGTGCTGTTTAATTTCAAGTTGGCTGTTGTAGCATGAAAACACATTTTGTTACAACAGTGTGCTGCTTGATTTATTTGACGCAAAGTGTAAGGAAATGCTGAATCCAACAAAACTAACTTTGACTTTGCTGAGTCAGACTTACTTGTTCTGTGAGTTGCCAAACTTTCCAAACGGATCCCCAGCTCGGCCGCCGTCACCAGTGAAGATGTAGAGATAGCCGTCATGGCCGAAAAGAAGCTGTCCTCCGTTGTGATTGGATGCTGGCTCCACCACCTCAAGAATGGTTCTGAGATGAGACACACAAGAGATGGATAAATACACACATTACCTGTATGTAAACAAACCCACACACTCTCAAGGACAAGAAGGAAAACCTTTCCATAGGAACCAATACCAGAATTTACAAATATTCTATTACAATTAAGAGCACTTTTCAAAATATTAAAACATGACATAATAAAATATGTTGTGTCTCTGACTCCACAGTCTTCCCTCCTCACCTCTCAGAGGAGTGATCCAGCTGGTTTTCATCATCTACTGACAGTGTGAACTCGCTGATTCGTATCCTCTCCTCCCTCTTGATGGACACAGAGTAATAAACGTAAGCTTTTTTCACCGTGGTGAACCTGTGCACACAAGAGAGGCAGAAGACATTATTAGCACATTGAGAATAACACAAAATATTAAGATCACAAAGCCCTCATAGATAACAGGAGCTGTTAATAGAGTACCTTGGGTGTAGAGCCATGCAGAGGAATCCCCTCTCGTCTCCAGCGTACCGCGATGTTAACACGGCACGGGTCAGGTTGAGGAAAGGACGGTCGATCCTGGAGCCGTTGGCCAGATACACCCACACATAACCCAGCTGCTCAGCCACAAAGAATCGATGAGTCCCATCATCTGCGTGGATCATGGCCACAGGGTTACGGAGCCCGTTGGCAACTTCCTGCAAACACAACTCCAGACACCCTGTGGGATCCTCTTGAACAACGCCAAGGTTAGCATTCAGCTCTGGAGACAGAAAAGATTCAAATAATGGATCACTGTCGGCACAAAAACAGAGAACTGGTTGAAGAGGACAACTTCCTTCCCCCCGTTTCCTGAACAGCATCAAAAATGTGTCCTCTGCAATTAGAGCCAACTGTTGCTGAAATCTGGACCAAGGCAAGAGCATTCATCACATAATGCCTTCCTGCAACTCCAACCTTTATTTATTATAAAATATTAATTTACTTGCACCATCACCATCTCTCCTTCCAGGCAGCAAAACGTCAAGCAATTATCTAACTGCTCTTTGACACAGTCTCTTTGATGCAGTCGTTACGTCTGAGCAAGTCGTGGCAACGTCTGCTCATAAATCTCACAACATGATACAACTTTTTCTCCAATTGTGAGCTCAAGTTGTTACAAACGGGATATGATTTATGTCCTCTTGTCTCAGTTTATGACAACCTGTTTGCTCTTGTTGGCTGTTTATGTAAGTAGGAGAAATCAAATAACTTTATCTCCCAAGTTTTTTTCCTCAGCTTAACCTCACAGCTACATCAGACTTGTTTGAATGTTTACTGAGATTGTCGGTGTGCAGTTGGTGCCAAAGTGTATGCAATTGTCTCCTACCTTCATTTAAAAGCACATTAGGATAGCAGTACTGTTTGTCCTTCAGCTCCAGGAAGTTGCAGAACCTCCTGCTATCTTCTTCTAAAGTTGCTGTCAGGTTTGCAAACTCGTGCGGGCTCCCAAAGTCCTCCAAGAGGAGACTGAGCGTGTACCGACACTGGTGCCAGTAGTCCAAGCAGTAATCACTGCACAGTCCAGGCAGCATCCGCATAGGTGTGTTCGCGTCTTCAGCATCATACAGGTGAGCAGCATATGGAGAGCACTCCTATGAAGGAAAAAAAATTGAATTTTAAAATTCTCTTCTAGTGCAAAAGTTTTCTTTAATAAATCTGTGTAACTGTGTGTAGACATTATTTCTGCTTCTGTGTAATCAGTGCTTCTACTAATAACCCTCTATTAAGAAAATGTGTTGATCTCGGAAGCAGAGTTAAGGGCATGAGAATCACATTTCAAAGTATAGGATTTGTGTACTTGTTCCACTGCAGCTCACTATGACTGGTCAGGTCTGGGTTATATACAGGCTGTCTGAGTGTATTCTGGTATAAACGGATCCCAGTAAGGTCCAGTCGGTTATTTAGTCACAACCACACCGTCCACACCCAGAATGGTGAGCTTCTGGCACACGGAGGCACAACACCCAAACCAACATGTGGTTGACTGGGTGCTCTTTTACTCAGTGCCAGATCAGCCCAACAGATCATCACGAGGAAACAGAGCCCAAAAAAATATCACTTATTTGCTCATAAAATGTTTGGCAGAGAACAAATCCAATCCAAAACTTGCAATTAAATGCCCTATCTGTCATGTTTTGTGTGTGCCTAATGCCAAGTGGGAGCAATAATGAGGGTAAAAAATAGACTCAGATTATAGAGTGACTTGCATTTCATTTGTCGGGGATATTTGTTTAGATGAGTACCCTTCTCAGAAAAACTTGTTTTGCTTTGAGGCAAAAAAGTAGCTGGAGTCAACAAGTTTGAATAATTTCGCACACAAATGAGCTGTTGTCTCTTATTTCCCAGGGACGGATCGTTCCTATTGTTCAAAACAACTTAAAGGTGGTGGATTTAGAGTCAAACACACTTTAAAAATAACCCTGTAGACAAAAGATGTTTTTTCTTGCATATTTTCATGCTGCAACCTGTTGCGACAGCAAAATGACCAAGTTCACAAATGCAAACAAAAGTGTGCAAACAAACAAGAAATTTTAACTTTATTTTTGCACCTACAGGCAAAAATTTGTGTTTAACAAGGTTTGGGTGCATGTGTTTGTACCTGGATCTGCAGCTTATAAATGATGCTACCTTTGTATCTTTTTGCCTGTAAACTTCAGAGTTTTCCATCAACTATGACGCATTATTTATTATGAATATAAGGAAAGAAAGTAAAGGTAAATGCATATGATTGTACAGGCAGAGATTAGAGCATTTCTTGCAAACAGCTTTTACAGGGCAAAAGAAAAGCAGTATTCACTTTGTGCTGCTGCTTCTGTTGATGAATGCAGCTCCTGAAGCAAAAAGGAATGTGGAGCAAATGGAGGCGTCAAAGACTAAATTTATATTGTGCTTAAAGCCAAAGTCATTTAGTTGACCCACAGAAAGGTGTCTTTAAGAGGTTTTTAAGTCCTCATTGTCCGGCCATCGCTGGTCCGCAGTGTCTTTACTTCTCCTGCTGAACTCACTTAAATTAAAGAACTAGCCTTTGTTATGGGACAGTTTTATTTTGGTTCTCACTATCATAGGGTTGTCTAAATGCATGAAACAACCAACAGCTGTGCCCTGGCAATGCAGCCACTTTCATCTACTATAATTTAGTGTGTGCTTTAAAGTTAAGGCTGAAATTCAGACTTTTGGTGGAAAAATAAAACCTTTTGTCAGCCGTCTGTCCGTCTCTCTGACTCAGCATGCGGCACTAAAAGGTTCTCGTTGTGCTGCTTTGTTATATTTAGGAGAGAGAAAACTCATGGCAAACAGATGGCAAGTAAAAATGTGAGAAGTGTGGTCTCAGCTTTCCACTTGAAAGAGACCTGATCCAACTAGATCAAACCTTAGCTGGAGATGAGATTGTGGTCAAAGGACGATAAGAATAAAAATGGGCGATTGTTGCATCATGTATGTGTGTTTGCAGTTTGTTGCAGTGTGGTGCATTCATGTGCTGCTTGAAAAAAAAACGGAACATCTGCAACTTTCTGCTGCTTTTTCACAGTCTAAAACATGAAGTGACACTGGTTAGCTGTTATTAAAAATGCAGGAGGCAGAATAATTCAGTGTTCTGCTTTTCTGGCTTTCTAAATGGTTTCAAAGTGGCCTTAGGTGTTTTTTTTTAATTATTAAATGTATGTCTATGAAAAGGCTTAGAATAGCTGAGTAATAAGTGTAGTTAACCACACAGACCAGAACACATTATTCTAATACAGATGCACTAAACAATGTCACTTTTCGACTGTAGGACCCTGAAATCTTCTCTGTGCCTGTTTGTCTTCACAACGTTTATTGATTTTTCTCTGCTTCATCTGTGCTTCATTATGTCTTTATCTGTTTTTACTTCTTTTCTTCCTCATCTCTTTTTGCCCCTCTCCATCTTGCAGGAACTTGATATATCCTCTACCCCAGCGAGGGCAGGAAATGGTTGTTTGTTTGGTCAGTTAAGTTAAGGGAGGTTGACAATCTCCCCTCTGTTTCCTTGACAAACACACACACACTTACTGCTTTTCCCTTCTGTTTGTCTCTCTCTCCATCTGTCTATTTCTCTCTGGACTGTCTCATTGATCTCAGCACCAGGAAGCTCCTGCAGCGCAGTGGTAACAGAGGGCCTCAATATGGTGGGTGTACTCAACAAAAGTACCCCGGCAGTGGCGTAACTTGACCACCATCAAGGCATCTTTTTGCATCTCTGTGCTGTTGTCCTTGAATTACCCCAAACACAGAATTTATCAAAACTGGAACAATCTGAAACCTAAATAGTTGTGTTTACTTTTCAAAATGACTTGTACGATAAACATGCTCATTTAAGAAATTCCTGCAAAATAACAGTTTCATTAAACAGTTTCTCTTGTTGACTTAAAAGGTCCACATGTGGAGTTTAAAAAGCCCCTCTCTAAGTTTTTCACATTGTTTTGAACTCTAAATAGCCTATAGCTTACTCAGACCGACTGTTAGGTCGGACGTGCGCTGCAGCGCTGGCATTACACTCATGACACAGCCTGCACTGCTTGGAAACAACCACAGAGGGCTGTAATTACCACAATGATAGAAACCTATATTTTACAAGTCAGATGATTTGTCACAGTCTTAACATAGAGTATGACATTTTTATTCATTGTTTTATCGTTGACATTAAAGTTGAAAGTATTATTCGGGGGACGGTCGCAGCTTGTTTGCTTTGGCCTCTGCAGAATGAAGATTTTATCTCAACCAGGCCGAATTTTTGCTGCAACCACTTTTCAATTTGCACTGACGATCTGCACGTAGCAAAGTTAGCATCTAATTATGTAATCAGTATGTGGGTCTGGCTTTCCAGGTTTATTCTGTGAAGGAGAGGTGGGAGCTCAGTGCAGGGATCTAAGATTAGCGAGCTCAGAAAAGAAACAAACGTAACACTGAATGGTCATGAAAACAACATTACGTAACTTTAGCCTTAAAATAACAGCTGCAAATTCACTGTAATGGTAAGTTGACTTTTAACAGGTTGAATGGTTTTTCTGAATTAGTCACTCTGCACCCCAGTCACAAGTTTCTGTACGATATATCTTGAGTAAATGCGTAGGATCGCAGTGCACAAAACTTTTTTTTGACAGCCTGTCTCACACACCAACAATTATCAGACTTTGGTAAAAACGTGATCATATTTTATGGTGTAAAAAGCTTTCTGCTTCAGACCCTGATATTTTCCAGCTGCTCTGCCACAACTGTCAGTGAGTTTTCTATTAAACAGGTAACTTCACCTGTGTCTGCTAGCTAGCTCTCTTAGCAGTGCAGCTAGCTGACTCTGTTGCTGCTCAGAGCACGGGGGGGGGGGGGGGGGGGGTGTTTTTTTTTAAAAAAAAAAAAAAGGGAAGGGGGTGAGTTGAAATTAGGGATGTTGGTTAATTAAAAAAGGGGGAAAGGAGCACCGGAAAAAACAAAAACAAACCAAGAAAAAAAAAAAAAAAAAAACAAAAAAAGAATCACTACGATGGCAGATGGATGAAGA
>JAQMCX010000053.1:10735442-10758449 GCA_029814765.1 Acanthurus leucopareius | reverse complement strand
CCCCCCCCCGCCCCGCCTCCCTCCCCCCCGCCCCCCCCCCCCCCCCGCCCCCCCCCCCCCCGCCCGCGCCGCGGGCCGCCCCGCCCCCCCCCCGAGTACGTGTGTTTACACTGCTATCACAGGAGCCGCCAGGGAAAGGAGACTTCTCTCCCTTGCCTATTATTCTGGGTTTTGCTCTGTCATCATCTCTCGTGGAAAGTGGTGGTGGTGCTTTTTTTTTTTTCTCTTAGGCAACTGCAACCTAGCATCTACAGTAGAGGAGGCTCTCGCCTGCCCCACACACAGTGTAGTAAAGTAAAAAGTAGGTTTCTGGCTCAAAAATACACAAGAGAAGAAGTACAGTTTTGAGAAAAGGAAGATGAAATGGACCCCTTTCTCATCCAGATCAGAATCACCGCTCGCTGATCATCGGCGATCTACTTAAGCTATTTATAAAGTGGCTACAGCACAACTTATGAAGATTTAAATAACGTATTTGGCTTTTTAGGACATGCTGTACTTCGTTTGATGTTGTTTGATTAACCACCAATTGGCCTTACAGTTTTCTGCTAGGCTTTTCATCCTGATTTTTCCAAGTAGATGCAAAAAGGTTTTTTAAAAAAAACACTTTTTCTCATGTACTTTACTTACAATGCATTACTTCACACCCCTGCACATGTGCCACTACATAAAAAAATGAATCTTTAAAGTTTTGGCTCAAAAGAACTTTTAACATAATGTTCCCATTAACCTCATGTTCTTTATGCCAAATCAGAGTTGCAAAGTTTCCTTTACTGCACGCCATTATTTAGGTCCAGAAAGTGCAATCGCAAGCCAACCCATTAAAAACACATGAGTACGAGTCAGGCTGAGGTTTAGCTTTTACAGCATGACTAAGCACTGTCGGACAGATGTCAACATCCCCTTGTAGTCATTAAACCACAAGCTTTGTTGGTTGATGCACTCCACGGTCAAACTATGCCAGAGTTTCCTTTGGAGTGAGACAGTATTTTCATGTGGGGTAAGTCTGGTTATTTGGTTTCCGCTGAAATAAAAATGGCATTATTATTACCTAACAGCACTAACCACAGGAATAAACGCCCTTGAAATTGACTAAACTGCTCAAAATATGAAAACTGTGCTCATCTTAGAGACGTCTTGCTGTGAGACACTGGACAACAAAACAAGGTTTAAAAACTGGGACTGTAAACATGTGCAGTCAGACAAATTTACACTTTGCATCCGAGACACATGTGGGTTCACAACCTCTGCACAGTCACTACAGCACAGTTATTTATGTGGATTCCACAGTGAAAATGACAGTTTGTCTTATATGTCTGTACTTAGCAAAGGACAGGTGTTTTGCTTGAGAAAATCTTGGAAACTCACATACACAAATGCAATTGATAGCAAATCTGGCTGGAAAAGAAAAGAAAGGCCAAAAGTCTCTCTTACCTGGCAGAGGATGCTGCGTATGTACTTGCCACAGGTCATGTAGCCTGAATGGTCGAAGTTGCCCATGATGGCGTAAAACCGCATTGATATAACTTCATCTTGTTCCAGATCACAGCATCCAAACTTTGAATATTCCTTACAGAAGACCAATGGCTGCTGGGGCTCAAACGGAGGCTTGAAGTCCAAACACTGGGGGTGACAGCACCCTCGCCAGGTCTGGAGGAGTGTCAGCAGGACAAGAAGAAGGAGGTGATGGAAGAAGGCGTGCTGCACAATACAGGTCTGTAGGGTCATAGTGTTGAAGATGCTGTCTTTCAGCTCAAGATAGTTTGACTCTTGACAAAATGATGCAGTAAATCAACGCAGCTTCAGTGTGATATTTCACTTCAATGCACGAGAAAACTTGTTATAATGAAATGTGCAAATTACATCTCCAGCAGCATCTGTTAAGCGCAGGCGTGCGACTCAAAGTTGGCTTTTATTCAGAGTGAATTTAGAGTATTTGATGTCTGCATCTGATGTCCTGCTCCCTACACTTTCAGGCAACCAGGTGTGTGTGTGGCAATGTGTATCAAACACACTGACCCTGCATCACACCTGCCTGCAAGCTGGCAGAGAGACCTTAAAAGCACACAGAGTTTCTGTCTGTGTAAATATGATGAAATAAGGTCAAGATGTGGAGAATTCTTTTGTTGGTGTGAAGATGTCCTGTTGGTATGTGGAGCTGCTGATCTCCAGAGTCCAAAAGTCCTGTTGTTGTGGAGAGATTCAGTCCTTGACACTCAGTTTATAGAGTATCTGCAAAACCACCTGTGGATAACAAGAAAAAATCTTGAAAGACAGAAAGTTTCCAAATCTTCAAGTTACCTAATTGAGTTATATTATGGTTGCAAAGCAATCCTCCAAAAAGAGTCACACTTCTAAGAAATCCAGCTTCTTAGGAAAAGGGAGGAAATTCAAAAAGCATTTAAAAATTAAAGGTTGCACCTCTCTGCAAAATATTTACTTCCAGCCCGGAGACACATGGACAGTCTCGCTGTGTTTGCTCTCAACATGTGCTCACTTGCCGCAGTGGACAGAAACCGTACATTCAGACAGCAGGAAGGCGAGAGGGAGAGAGAGGTTCCTTTCATTCAGACACCGAGCCACGCTGCAGCCTTTCCTCAGATCCCTCCCTCCTCGCTCTTTCTCTCCTCCCCCTCCTCCTCCTCCTCTCACCTCCTCTCCTCTTTTCATTTGCTCTTTCATTTCCTACAAAGACACATGCATTCCTTCCCATAGCATGCGGTCTATATTACCCAAAAGTTGCAACTTTCCACCTCTCTCTCTCTCTCTCTCTATCTCTCCTCCCTCCAGGCTCTCCCCCACTCTTCAGCATTCACAGACCCTCTCTCTGTCTCTCCCCTTTCCAGACAGACGCACTCACATTGGTGTTTGTGTGTGTGTGTGTGTGTGTATCACTGTGAATGTGTGTAACTGTGTGTGTGGTGTGATGAATCAGGACGTGTGCTGGAAGAAGAAACCAATGGATTCTCCAGGCACACAACCAGATCTTATATTACAAAGCAAAACTGGCCAGCATTTGTACTTTGGTTACATTGCTTCAAGTATCTGTAGCAGAACATTTTATTTCTTCTAACTTATACAATCGACTGAAATCTACATTTTTATGTCAACACTGGATGACTACATGTGAAAGCTGTCGTTCATAGTGATCAACACAGACAGGTCTATTGTTGTCTGCTGTTCCTCTCTGATCTACAGAGCTTTTTAAAATCTCTTGTCTCATTGTTCTGTTTTGGCCTGCAACCTTGCTGCCTTGGTTCACTCACTGCTGCCGTTGTGTCTTTTTTGGCTGCAGTAGGCAGCAGCTTTTAGCTAATAAAGTTCTGAAAACAGCAGACGGACACAGTTAGCAAATAGCTGGTGAACACAGTGAAGCATTTAGCTCCCAAAAAGTCCAAATACTTATAACAGGAAACATAACTCCAAATGAATGCTAATGCTGTGTGTCTGTTTGCAGCAGTTTGCTATCAAATTTGCTACATCAGCTTAAATTACTAAGATGTCAGTACATCAGTGTTGCATTCCAGCCCTGTCTGGGGAAAAAACTCAGTTATTGAAGGTTTAATGAGCAGAGACATTCAAATCAAACAGCTGTTCAGTTTTCTTTCGATGTTATTGTTCATATTATTCTGACTTTGAAGACACGTTTTCAATTTAACAGTGTGAAAATTGAAAATGTTTTTCATAATCTCTTTAAAAATAGATATTCAAATGATTTTTTTTTTTCTTATTTTTTCATGAAAAGTCAGTACGTAGAGCATACTTTAAACTAAAGGATGAGCAGTGTGTATGTGCATTTAGTTTGTGTGTGTTTGTGTCTGTGCGTAGACATACCACTACCATCTGTGTCCCATTATTGCCCAGCCACCTCTCACATCAGAGAGAGACTCCCATCTGGCTGACTCTCTGTGAGACACTCCATCACTCAGCACTCTCACGTAGAAACACACAGTCAGACGTTCCCTCGATTAAAAAAAAAAAATAATTGAGCACCGTTTCATGTTGTTCAACTTCATGATTCATCACCGCTCTAATGGATTTGCACGGCAACATGTTGATAAATCTATGCTTTTCCTTTTTATTAAAAGGTCATTTCAGTATAAAATAAAGATTTTGATGGTGTTATGAAGAAGTGTTGTATCATAGGAATTGTTTATTTCATTGTTAAACATCCATCATTGCAGATGAAAATCTGTCTGACTCAGACAGAAATGATCACAGACAAGGTCATGTAATAAAGTTCTATTTATGTTACGTTTAGTCACATTTGCTGACTTCCTTCCCTGCTGTCTGACTGGTGCTACGCTTAAAGACAAAAGTACACTGTTGCTTTAAACAAAATAAGGGATTTTTCTGAGTTTGAGCATGGTTACTTAGTTACATAATTGTTTTTAGACATTTTAATGTGGAGATCTTACATATTCCTAAAATTAAATATGTGCATATTTTGCAAGTTTGATTATGACAAGATATTTGATCAAATTGTTGCTGTTTGTGAATTTGTTGTCCAAAATTGTATTTTAAACAAATGTTTCTTTGGTTTTTATGTATTTTAACATTTGAAAATAGGAGTCTACGAAATGAGGAAGTTGTGTGAAGATCTAATCTGTGAAGACATGATTGAACATGTGGCACATTACAGCTAAAGAGTGTTTTCTGCAGAGCTCAGCTTGTAAAAAGTGCTAATCTCTAAAATCACTACAATAACTGAGTCAGTGAGTCATTCTTTACTGGAAAAAACAAGAAGAAACACACACTCAAACTCATTCCAACTCTCAGATTGTGTGTCTCCATCTTTGTTTTATTCTCTTATCCGCACATATGAACTGTAAGTTAGAAGTTGCTGTTGTAAGTCTTGTGGTTGTTCTCCTGCAGTGAGTGAACTCAAGAGGACAGCTGGTCACACACACACACATAACCGCACTTACCTTGTAATATTGTGTATGGGAGGATCTTGTTTATTCATTTGCTTTCATTTCTTCATCCATTTATCAAGCAAATTAAATAATTTTTTTTTTCAAGATAAAAGGTCTTGTATTAAGTTTCTCAGTGTTTTTTTATGAGTGCGTGTGTGCATGCTTGTGTGTGTGTGTGTTTATATGCAAGGGGCTGTGTGTGTTTGTGTACAAGGGGTTACTTATATTTCAAAATATATTGTTGTATTTTACAACAGTGGTTGAAAAGACCACCATGTATTCGATATTGAAAAAATTCTGCCAAAGCCTGTATTGCGTCCTGCGTCTTTTGTTGCTTTTTTCACAAACGTTTTTTAGCTCTTTATCTCTCTGGTGTCTGTGCATCACTTTGTAATGGTTAAGAGAAGAGAAAGATCCTATTTGTTGTTTATAAAGAAGCCCACATGATTAATTAGTCAGAAGAGCAAAGACTTCAGCATAAAAGTTGGTTGTAAGACACATTTATTCACCTGCTCCAACCAGAATGCTTTATTCATTGTGTCCGTGTGTTGGTGTTGGAAGTGAATGATCTATATGAATGAAATCCTCCAGAAAACTTACGTAATCAGACTCTGGCAGCACAAACCATCCTGTCGTAATGTGAGTGTTTAACCTCACTCACCTCTCAGCAGGTTTGACTGTCATAGTGTCAGGGACCTGCTAAGGTAAAACTAAAGTGCCAGTTTGCCAAGAAAAACTGAGACTAAGGAAGCCAAGTTTACATCATTATTTTCCTCTGCACTTCCGCACCATATATAGACATATTTGTGTCTGACTAGTACAGCTTTTCATAAAAACACTGTGGTGTGTGTGGAGACCAAAAGGAGGAAATGTGACCAAGCACAGATCTCTTGTAAAGGACCTTTGGTCAGAAGATGTGTATTTAAAAGTAATGTAAGATAATAGTTATTATGTTTGGGGCACACATTATTGTTAAATAATTTATTTAGCAATTCAACATGTAATTTATTTCTCCATCTTCTTATTTTTTTGGCCTCAGAGTATGAAAAGTATTTAATCTGGATATTTGTTCACTGCTGTTTTCCAAAACTGAAACAGAGCAGTAAATTGTAATCTACATTTATCTGACTTCTGGTCAGCAAATTCTTGGTAACAACGTGTTTATCTAACAGATTATTGTGTTAGGTCAGACAGCTCTTCTCTCAGGACTAAGGAATTATAACATGTCAGATTGTTTTATCAGAACACTGTGCTACTTAAAATCTGGTGCTTCATTTGGCGTATCTGTGGTTATCAGTCACTGATCCCTCTCTTCCTTTCCTTATTTTACCCTGGCATTAAATGTACTGCCAGAAAAGCAAGACGTGAATAAACAGCCACCACATTGCCACTTTAAAAGGTTTTCATTCTCCTTCCAGAAAGCATTTGTTTTTCAAGATCGGTGCTTTTACGACCTTTAATGTAGGCCAGCACTTTGCTTAAGTTTATTGGAGAGAAATATAAGCCGTGTTTTCCAGTCAAGACTTGCATCATTTTCGGTCAAGGAAACGTTTAAATACTGGTGTGTGATTCTTCAGGTCATCAGCAACAGGATATCTAATATTTTCACAAAACATTTCTCGGTGTTCTCTGTCTATCTCTGAGGTTGGTCACTGTAACATTTCAACTACCTTTCTGCTATTTTTCATATTTTATTTACATTAAGTTTTCACAGTTGTCATTCCATTCATTAAAACATTTTTAGTAAAGAAAAAAGTAAACTTATCATGATCTATCATTAGCTATTTCGTTTTTAATGACAGGAAGCCTTCACTAGTGTGACCAACTATAACAAATAAAAGTGAAAATGGAAACAAGGTTTGACTTAAGAAGCACTGATGATACATTTCACCATTAAAATAAAATAATTTGACTTTGTTCAGTAATATAGGTGATTCCCTCTATGATGTGTATTTGTGTGTGCGCATGTGTTTGTTGATTTGTATGTTTTGAAGAATCTCTCATCTCCCCAAAACAGACGTGCCTGGCAGGACAACAGATGGAGTGTCTGCCTGAAGTGCCAACATCTAAGCACAAACACACACTCACATACACACGCACACACACACACACACTGATAAACTTAGAAAATCTCTTAAACAAAGCCTCACAGTCAGAAATATCAAACCAATGGGAAATTTAGTACATGTAGGGCTGGACGGCATATATCTACAGTATTGATATTGTGACATGAGACTGGATATCGTCTCAGATTTCAGATATCCCAGAATATTACATCAAATGTTTTGTCTTTCCTGGTTTAAAAGCTGTAATAAAGTGCAGTTTTGTTTTTTTCTGAACTTACCAGATTGTTATAGCTGCAGAACCTTCTTGCTTCATATTTTGTAAAAGCACCGATACTCATCTCTATGATATTGTTGCAATATTAATATATTGAGATATTTGGCTTAACACATTGTAATACATGACCTAACCCACATTGCTTAGTAAATATATGTTTAATGTTTGGTCATTTTATTATCATTAAAGTGCCACTCAGTTTTAGGAAAGATGCCATTGTTACTATTCTACTTAAATCTGTATGGTGGCCCTGCAGCCGTATAAGTTCAAACTGTAAAGCCTGTGATTATTACAACCTCTGAGAAGCTGAATCAAGATAAAGCCACGATACCATTGATTTACATTAGGTCTGTTTCTGGATGAAGTCCTGTCATTTCACATTCACTGGCAGATATGAAGACCAACCCCTTTGAACTCATCATTTCATTCATACAAAGTAGAACACCAATTATGTGAATGAATATCTGTAATAATTTGAAACTTATTTGCATTAATTATTCTTCATTCTGTTCTCCTTCACCTGTCTGCAGGCAACATAAAGTAAACATTTATTTGTGTAAAAGTAGAACAATACTGATCTCTGTAACAAAGGACCTAGAAATGTATTAGAATAACATAATTTTAAATAAATATAAAGAAACTTGATGGCACAGACAAACATCTCACATTCTTAATAATTTAATGAAGTTATTTTACAGAAGACTTAATGTCAAAGAGTAGAAAGGTCCAGCTTTACAAAACATCCTTTGAATATGAGGACAAATGATTCATGACATGGTTGAAAAAATAAAGAATTCTTTAAATCAAACTTGAATCTAAAAAATAAAAATAACACAGAAATACAGAAGTAAATCTAAAGCCAAACTGTGACACACATATTAACAAATAACTCTGAAGTGCAGATGACTGACAGGTATTTTGTGAAGATCAAACATTTCACCCCATCAGGGAGGACGGTCGAGGGAAAAATAAATCTGCTAGAAGCCATGCATGTCAAGTGAGATGCACACAATGCTGTAATGCTGAGCTGCTATAAAAAGCTGCAGTGGTAGCATGTTATTATTTAACAATGTTCCTCCTCCCGCTCACCATACAGAGCTGCAGATGTTTACTGGCAAACCATGTCTGTTGCATATTTGCGCAGTGATCCAGTTCAACTATCTGTAAGTTATAACACCAACTTTTTCATTTTGAACATTTTTTGGTTTTGGCATCCACAGTTTAGCTTCAGAATAACCATAGCTTATCGTAAGTACACGTGCTTCATCCAGATTCATACACGGAGGAGTTAACTTTATGGCTGTGCTATGTTGTTTTCTGAAAAAGACGAGATTTGTGTTGAAAACTGCATCGCAGTATCTTTTTTTGAGTTACATATTGTCTTCAGAAGAAGTCTTCAATTTAAGCCATCCAGACTGACTTATTTCATTGTCCTCTCCAAGCAGTGAATGTTTTTGTGGATTCATGCCATGTAAATGGGGATATATAACATTTTTAAGACCTTTATCCAACAAAGGCTGTTGTTTTTTTCTTATCTCTCTCCTTTTGTCCCCACACTGCCTTTTTTACACGTTCTCCATGCAAATCCAATCTGTTTGATGGACTAGAACACAATGTCCCCATGTGCACTTTTGCCTTATAATCCAAGAATGTGGATCAGACCCAAGTCAGAGCTTCAGTGTGGATTTTCAGGTTGTTTTTATGAAGACAGACCAGTGTCCTGCACTTCAGATCGATGATGTGGATCTCTACGTGAGCAGAAAACAGATAGAAAAAATTTAGTACATTTCCTGTTAAGGTGAAATTTTAAGGGAGGTTTGCAATCAAAGTTCAATTCTCTGGTTGATCCAGCTCTTTCCGTCTTGAAATATTGATACATTTTTATATTTTCATAACACCTTTTCTATTTGACAAGCTACTGCAAACCATTTTTTTAAAAAATTGAATAAAACACATTTCCGCACACCTGTCAAACCCGTTTAGCATTCTGACCCAAGAGATGAGATTACTCTATTACAATAATAGTACATGATGAGTTACATTAATGCTCAATCAGGGAAATGGAGGAAGAAAAGAGGACGACAAAAGATAGGTGGGAGAAGAAGAGATGAAGGATTGGATGAGTCAGATGTCTGGTGAGGACAGTGCATGCGTGTGTGTGTGTGCATGTGTGGGTGCGTGGTCGTGTGCATGTGCGTGTGCATGTGTGTGTGCGTTTGTGTGTGTGTGTAAGCAGTGCATGGGTTTAAAAATGTGGACTTCACGGTCTGGTGCCTCACATGCATGAAGGGAGGAATGTATGAGATTACAGAGGGAGAGATGGACAGAAGAGAACAGAGGGTACAACGTGACACAAAGGAGGACCAGACCACCGTGAATATTATGCAACACAGACTAAACTTTTGAAATATTCTAAACCTAATGAGGAGTTTGTTGTAAACATTTTAGAAAGACAAAGTAAACCAGGATGACAAAAGACAAAGTAATGTTTCCAGGGTTTGACTGTCAGTGGAACAGAGACCGGGTCCCTGCTGCTCAGTTGGCTGGTTCATGCAGCTTATTATACTGCCATCTTGGGTCCATATCCAGTGTGGAGGAATTTTCTTTCTCACTAACAGCACTTAAATGTACCACATCAAGATACTTTAACTTTAACAAGCAAAAAAAACAAGTTAACCTTTTTACCGTTTAAATGATTCATTATGCAGTGTCTTAATCCATAGCACTGAGATTACAAAAAATTCTCATTCACTGTTATTATATTTATTCACTTGTCCAAAGCATTTCAAAACAACATGAGTGTGCTTTGTAATTTATCCTGCAAAACTGTCTCTTTAAGTTACTCTCAGAGTGTTTCAGATTCATGCATTAAATGCAAGAAAAAAAATCTTCCCAAAGGGAGGATGATCTCTCAGTCAAGTTAAAAACCCTAATTTGAAGCAGAAAGGCCCTCACTGACTAATGTTTGCTGCAGACTGGCTCATCATTTCAATGAGTAATGAAACGCTGATGAAGCTCATTTTAGAGGGCGAAGTACAGCAAAACAGAAATGTGAGCATTCCAAATTATACAGTGGGTGTTATTTACTAAAATTATCTCTTACGTTATAAAATTTAGAGCATGACTTTGATAAATTTGCTACATTGGTTTGGAATGACCCTAATCTTTCCGATGTTTTTCTTCTTTTAAGTAAAAAATACAGCACAATTGAGACAGCAAATGTTTTATTCAAGATAGTTTTGGCATCAAAGGAAGATTAAATGATCAAAACGTCAATTTAACTGACGTCTCCACAGTTTAGCATGACAGAGGAGAATAGGCCATTGTTGTAACCATTCTTCCCTACAAAGTTTCTTTGATTTGAAATTTTTTTTCTTTTTCAAAAAAACCCTGAATGGTTATTAAACCACCAACATGCAATCAGGCTCTAAATATTTTGGTTACCAGTTTTTCTTTGAGCCCTCTGCACTTACTCAGCGTTTTTACATGGAAAAACTATGATTTGACATTCTCGGCTGATATTACAGTGTTTGATATATTACAGTGTTTTGTTCCTATTTATACTACAAAAGATTTTTAGCAAGACCTTTATTATTCACAAAATAAAATCTACTATTAAATAACACTTTCTGAAACTAAAAGCATGAAAGACATTTAAGAAACACAGAGTGGTCCTCTCAGCCATGTGTCTATAACAAATTAAAGTTTTGCTGTGGGCGTTCCCAGACTTTAGGAGAGTAGTTGTGTAAAGTGTCAGGGACAAGAGAGCATAAGATCAACAACATAACAAGTGTGACCTCCTAATGTTTGATAATCTTATCGTGAACAACTCGGTTTAGAGCTCCTCACTGAGGCAATCCAGGTTGCTGCACCACATCACAGTGTAACTACAGTGGTTTCACTTCTCACCTCCTGCCATGGTGGTTGAGTCGCTGGGGTTTCTGGGATGTAAACAGGCGTTTGGAGTTGGACAGTGGGATACTGATGGTATCTTTCACATCCATGTGACTGTGCACACAAGTCTTGTCTGCAGTTCGATGGCGAGAATATTTGCCAGGTAGATGTTGCAGACCATCTTGTCCATCATGAACAGATACAAGTGAGTTGACTGAGTCAGTTCCAAAAGCTTGAGATCACCAGGTGCCAACACACTGATGGCATGTCAGAGGATTCTGCTGCACTGTCCAAGTATAGACAAAATACTGGCTGCTGATTGGACAGTGAAGGAGCTGGAGGACTCAAAAAGTAGCTGGTGGTGAACAGTGGAAACATTTGCCTCAACCAACCGAACAAAGACCACACACGCTGTATTATTGTGATTATGTTCTGCAGGGTTGCTGGTTGTAGTTGTGAAGCAGTAAGGACTGATGAATTTTTCAAACAAGTCATTATATTTGTGTTCTCATCCCAAAATGCATCATTTATTGGGTAGAAACAAGGACTGGAGATAGAAAATGTTTCTTTTTTCTCACTGACATAAAAACCAGCCAGTGTCTCTTTTCCGCACGTCCTCTCTCTCCGTTCTTATAGTGACTCTTTCCTTGTCAGTTGTCCCACTTACTAGTGGTGAAAATGCTAATGAGCATTTCCTGTATCATTCTACTCTCTTCCACATCTTCCTTTTTAACTTAATGTGTCAGTCATCGCCATTCTTTATCTCAGATGACTAATGCTATAAATTATTTCTCTATCCACTTCCTTTAGATTCTGTCTTTGCCTGTGACGGCAGAAGTTAGCTCTATTCTGTCTGTTAAATCATCTTCTAGCAAAGTTAGCCACGGAGATATGATCCGCTCTGACCAGCTCTAATAGCCATTGGGGGCACACTTCCCTCTGGGATGTTAAGCGAGGTGGGGGGGGATAGACCGGAAAGTGAGCTTGAGAGGCGCATTACTGTGCTGAGCTCTGACAGGAAGATAAGGCAGTTCACACGGGCCGGATCTTAACAGAGAGACAGTGAGATGCATGTGCAAGCAAATGCATATGTATAAACACATTTACATGCAATAGAGGACACTGGCTGCATGATCCCTTCTGACTGGACTGGGTTAAAACTACATGATGCAGGAAAGTGTGTCGATGAGTCATCTGAGACAGCATGGTAGCGAGAAAAAAGGGCATCAGTACGTATGGAACTGGAGGCTCAGTTTGCACAAGAATTTCTCAATGAGCTGTTGATGTCCGATCTTTCAAGTAAACTTACACATGTCAAAATATTCCAACAAGTCTTACCAATTAAGTTACAAAATGCATTGAAACTGACCTCCACAACCACTCATCTAATGCATTTATTATCAGAACAAAATGGTTGGTCAGTTCCTCTAAAACAGAAACAAATCCCATAAATTGCAATAAAGAAGAGTGAGTGAAAACATTGTGGATTGGTTAAATTTACTTTGCATCAATACAGCTGTACCTCTTCTTTTTTTATTTTTAATTCATCATTAGGTGACTGTATGTAAAAGGGTGCACTCATGACAGACCAGTCAATTTATTGTTTTGGCTCAGTCTCAGTCTTGGTAACTGATGGCAAGTTCATGGTTTGATTATTCTTGCTGCATGCTGGTTGTTAAGTTCTAAGTTTCTTTTCATTAAACTACTTTTTGACCTTTCCTGACCTGATCTGTCCTCATTGTTCTCATTCTGCATCTCCATGTCCTGTCTTTGTCTTGTCTTCTTGCCTCTTCCCTTTTAGCTTTATGGGATTTCATCTCCTCACTAACAATCTTAAATGATCTAAAGGGAGCTGAAAGTGGATGGCACAACCATTTTTAATGATGTATTTATCCTTATAATGGGCAAAAGTAACCCTGACAGAAAGAAATGATCCTGCATGACCTTCCTTGCTTGTTAAATTTCAACAAACCACTGCTCATCCATAGCCGAGCCTTGCTTCTCTCTAGACGGAGTTTGTTGCCCCTGGGCTTTTTAAGGGTGCCACAGTTTCTTTAAATAAAATACATGCATGACGGATCAAACAGAGATTTTGAATTAGCTATGACTGTGGATGTTTGTGGACGTTAGAGAGTATAGGAAGTATATACTGAGTGTCACATAATTCGATTGTCATGGTCGTCCATTCACGTCTCAGCATCTCAGCATCAGTAACAAGGCACAGCAGGCCTGTCAAAAGGTTTCTCCACATGCCAAAACAGTGTGCATCGGGCTGTAATAAGAGACTGAACAGTGTAAAAATGTAAACAAACTGTACTTGTAAGGAATATATTAAAGTGTGTTTTTGTGTGTACTTTCCCCTCACTTTCCCCTCAGTGCTGGATGCTCCTATAGCACAATATGCGTTACCATCTTAGTCTCGTTCCTCATTTTGTTTGCACTCCAGCAACTCCAACATAACTTGTTATCAGGGCTAGATTTAAGATTAATGCTCATTAAACATGTCCTCTTAGCAGATGACACAAAATGAAATAAGACTTTAACCTTACATTTGTTCTGGGAAAAGTAAAGTTAAGCAATTGTGTTTCTTTACTTTCCTGTTTTCAGTATGAACACTAAACTGGTGATGCTGACTTTCTGCTAATGACATACAGCTTTATCCTCCATCGTTTAGCTCAATTTCATCCATGAATTCAACAAGTGTGTTTTCTATACACTTGTCAAGGTTTTCGCATAGAAACACATCAGTCTAAAACATGATAAGGTCTGAGAGGCTTGAACAGTGTTTCAACCATTTCTTGGGGCTAACATTAGCATAACTCGCTAGTATGCTGATGAGGTTAGTTAGCTAGACAGCTGATAAAATCTACAAGCCAGACTTGCATTTCAATCACCAAGGTAGAAGTGAGAAGCTGCTGTTGTTTCTGTCTGTCACAAATCAGAGATTCCTTTTTCAAAAGATTACTAAGAATTTTGAGCTTCAAATCTTCATTGTAAAAGTGTGTTTTTTCTACGAGAATGTAAAACTTGACAGGTACAGCAGCATTAAATAAGAGGGTAGGGCTTGGCAAGGGTAAATTCCTCTCACTGGTTAGGGACTTTAATATTGTTCAAATTAAAATAGTCTTTGCCTTGAATGCAAATAATGTGCAAATAAAAAATGAGAAAATAGAACTAACAGTAAAGAAAATACGAGCTGGAATTCAGCACTTTGACTGAGCGTCATCAGTGTGTATCAGGCTGCGGTTCAAACCTAATGTGCAGCTTTAACACTGGATCTCAATCTGGCTTCTGATCCCACTAAGAGATCAAGCTATGATCTTGTCTAATCCTTGCAGTTATGAGGCCAACCTCCGCTGACCTTGTGGTGTAACCGGGACAGAATGGGTTTATATAACATCAGCATGGATTGCATAATCAACTGACCATTGGCGAGCATAGGATTCACAGCATAGGATGTTAAGGCTACGGCTTTTTTTTCAGCCTGGAGTCCAAGTTGAATAAATTTTGTATGGTGCTGTGGGGATGATGCTCATTAAAAAATGTTAATACTGGGTTCACTTGGAGGGTAAAATTAACATACTTGTGACCCATTTAGAATAAAGGGCAAACCTGAGCAAAAGTTTTAACTGAATGTTGGTACTAGATGTAACTTTTTCTGGAAGCAAATGTTTACTTTGTCAGTGTTTACAGCATAAAAAATGAGCTCTGAAAGAAACTGGAGTAAGTGTGTTTTTGCTATTTGACTGTTGTTTTATCAGGTTTTTCCTTGTAAATTGGAAAAAGTAGGAAACCTTTTGATGTAATATAAGTGCAAAGTTAGTAATAGGCTCATTATAGTTTCAGGTTATTGTTTGTTTAAGGATTGTGAAGGCAAAGGGAATCTAAGAGGGCAAAGTGAATGAATGAAGCTCTTCTTAATGAGGGTATCTAATCCAGCTTGAATTCATGAGGGACTATTTTTGGATAACATCAAAGACATTGGCTTGTTTTTATAAATGATCTGTACACTTTATTACTTTATTCAAATGTGTCCTGGGTTGTTATCGTGCTGGTTGGTCCAATAAATTGGGCAAAAGAGTCTCAGATACATGCATGGTATAGGTCTGTGTGTGGTCTTTCTTGGTTAGTTGGAGGTTTTTCAGTATTAAATAAAAGATCTGCTTCAATATCCATTATTGAAGAACCTTAAAGTGATCCTATCTTATGTATGTCAAACCAGAACTTTGTAGCTTTAGTTTTAAAATTATTGCACTGTAAAACTAAATCAGTTGAGTTGGACATACTTGTGTCATTTTTAGATCATTTCAATCTGGTGACAAATTTAAATATTCAAATGAGTAATTCTGGTTTTATTTCTGCTATTTTTTGTTGAAAAAAATCATCAAAGTATTTGAAAGAAAACTTGCATGCAAATTCTCTTTCAAACTAAAGCTTGAACTTCAAAGTAAGGCTAATTTACATCATTTCTGAAGAAAAATATATTTTCAGACTGTACAAGATTTCCCATATCTAACAGCAACAGTATTTCACTTCCATCTTGTCAGAAGGCACAGACGCAAACCACAGCCACCACCACAATGTTGCCGATGGTCGCCAGCACAGCGATCCACAGCCAAATGGTGTCACTGGACACTTTCCCATCATCCTCTGCTTCTGAGGGTCGAGAGTAGCCGGCATTGAGGTTGGAGGTGGACGTCTGCAAGGACGTGTTGCCGTTGTACGGAGAATCCATGAAGGCCCCGCTCACAGCCGGAAAATGCTGTCAGGAGAGAGAGAGAGAGAGAGAGAGAGGAATTCAGATCAAAAAATTTGGAAATTCATCTCAGTCGCTTTTGTTTAAAGTCATTTACAGGGGATGAAATCAAGACACTGGTCCAGTGATTAGAGTTTGACTGTCTTTAGACTTCAACCATAAAGAGACAGAAAACGAAGAATTTTAACTATTCAGGAATACAATCACTCAGTTTAAATAAAGTTCACTGCAGTACAGGAGGTTAAATTGTTAATTTAATGAAGATTAACTGAAAAACTAAAAATATAGTACAGTTGTAAACCTGACTACATTATCATGTGTTATACACAGTAAGGATATCATTGACATATGACAATGGCTGAAACTTAAAACAGTTTTAGAAAACCATGTTTTTCAGATTACTTACTAAGTTAAAGTATGATGAGCTAACATAATATAATGGCTTTTAGTCTTTTTTTGCCATTTTTTGGTGCAGGGGTTATTATGATGCCTCTGTTATATTAGGGATAGGAACAAAATTGTTCAGCATAGAGAAGTGATGGGACTCTTTGGTGGCATGCAGTGACGTTTTAACTCTTCATGTATTTGGTCTCAAATGGCTAAAAATCAGATTCATTCAGCCATGATATGAATGTTGCAATGACAAGGATGCCATGATAACATGTTCTGTTCAGAAGGTTAATCCCACAGCTGTGCCTGGTCTCAGAACAGCCTCCCTGGACTGTGAGCAGGAATCAGCATCTCAGAGGGATTGATTCTCAGACGGATTAACAAAGTGCCACACATGTTCCACGTATGCGAAAAAGAGACACACACACACACACACAAAAAGAGGGGATGGAAGAGAAAGGCATAAAACAAGTCAGGCAGATAATGAATCCTGAAATTTGTCTCAGCTGGATGTGTTTGTCCCTGGGGGGCTTCCATAGCACCCAGTCACACAGACAGGAAAGAGACTTCATCAATATACATGGAGCCATCTATAGTTATTCATAATTGAAAACATTGATGTCTGCAGAGAAGAAACAAGCACACACTCACTCACACTCACACACTCATACACACACACACTTGTACTCAGCCTCCCGTCTTCATTTCTTCTTCTCTCACACACATTCATACACTTACATCACCTCTAATTTTAGCTGCTCGCGTTGCTTCCAGCTCTCTATTCTGAAGGTGTGACACCTGTGTTACAGACACACAGATGTGCCGTTGTAAACACACACGGGTGTGAACTGAATCTACTGTAATTCTTAACACAAGCTCACGTCACGACACGTTGCAAAAAAGACAACAACACAAGCCCACTGGCTGTCTCAGACTCATATAAACTATAGCTGGAACAGTCTGATGCAAACAGACAGCTCAGTGGCCATTAATAATTACAGCTTTCACTCTGACACATGAAAGGTTCAAGTGATTCTGACCCATTAACTTGCGGGTGTTTTAGCACATTCAAACACTATTCTGTGATCGCCGAACTGCATCCCTTCCCTCCAGATGGTCAAAAAATAGAAGTCAAGGGTGACATTGATTGGAGGATACCTCACATAACCTGACATGTAGAAACTTTTGCATGCATTAGTTTGACTGTTCTAATGTTTGATGTGGGAAAACAGGATGTTGGATAGTGTTTGATAAATGGTGAGGCTGAGATTTTATCATCAGAAATCACTCATTAATGGTGCTGTGTGCAGCATTTTAGCACCAGTTACACTACGTTTCCTTCCTTTAACTCTGATTACATTATTCAAGTGTGACTAACTAATGTGGTCACATCAGTTTCAAATCACTGGACTATTAAAAAACAGTGTGTATACTGTTCATGTCCCATATGGTCTAGCACTTAAGATTCTTGGTTTTAGCATCCAATATTCAACTCTCGCTATGGGAGCAGGTTTTCTTTCAGTCTACATTTGTTCCTGTACTTAGCTACAGCAAAACTTAGACATAAACCTTGTACACACAGTACTACTTTGGCCTTTAATGACTTTTTAAAGTCATTTTAAAAACCATGTTTTCTAATCTACTTCTGGTAATGTTTATCCATAGGATAGTTTTAATCTTATCTTAGCTTTCAGAAGCCTTCAAATCCCATTTATCCCCAGTGTATTAAGAGGCAGATGTTAAAATATTAATATTTGAGAGTAATGTCAATATTTATGCAAACTGATTTAGAGTAAGACGGGAATGATAAAGTCCTACATATGTATTTAAGCATATGAACTTTAACTAAGCAGATGAATAATGTGTCTGACTCTCTGCATCTGTGTGACCACAGCTGAGTTCAAACCCCTGCGACAGTAAATAGTATGACTCTGCCATGCTCTGAGCATCTGGTTCAGCTTTACCCCTTTTAGCTTCTCAGGCCTTTCTTGTGTCCTCATCCACCCTATTTCTTCACTCAAACCCCAAATGTGACTAGAGGGAAAACTGTCAAAGCAGAAGCTCTTCATACTTGGGTTAGTACAACGAGAACAGTTTCACTTTTGCTATCACTGAATGCTACAAGGGAAACCCATTATAACACCTCAAGTGCGAAAGCTTGCTTAGCACTTACCACAGTCATTATATTCTAATGTCTTCACAGGGGAATGGAGTTTTTTCACTTAAAATACTTAAGAGGAAAATCTGAATGAAGAATTTATTGGCGTTGGTCAACTATTTTTGAATGAGGGGTCAACAAGGAATCACGGGGGGCTTGACATGAGGTTATCTGACACCACTTATAAGCTACTGATACATGCATGCTTTAAATGTCTCCTGGTTTGGACTTAATCTGCTTCTTTAGCCTGTCGTTACAGCAGCTGAGTTGCACGAGATTTACTGTAGAGTTTTAAAAAGTTTGAGGGCAGGAAGCCTCTCTGGACATCACAAATATCAGCTCTATATTCTACATATGCACCAAATAAACAATTTCAATAAAGCCAAATTACTAAACAATATAATAACCACAGTTTCTTGCAGAAAATGTTTGTGCAAAAAATAGAATGTTTTCAGACTTAAGATATAAATGCAATTATTACATGCCCCCCCCTAAAAAACTTATGAATTCCAGGCCTTACATGCTATACATTAAATCCCACTTATGCACAGGACTGTGCATGATGATTTTTCTTTTTGCATCATTATTCATGCACAACTGTCTCATCTTATCCCTATAACACAGACAACCATCCCCTGTGTGTGTGTGTGCGTGTGTTCATTCCTTCTAACTAGTTTAAAAAAAAAAGTCTAAAATGTTGCAAACATTAATATATGGCAGCATAATTTATGAGGAAACTTTAAGAGCTCTCACATAAGCCTCTTAAAATGTATATTTAATTAAAACTGCCTCCCAGGGATTTTCATGAGTTCGGGAAAGGGACTGTTTGCTGTTCTTGTGTCGGTTAGATAGAATACAATTTCAAGCATCCAAACATGTGACTGCCTATAAAGAGACACAGAGACACAATCCCAACCTGAAGACAAAACCTTTTCTAGCGGCGGGAACACTAAACTGGTTCGCCTCCTCATTAAAAAAACTCTCTGCCCGGAAGCTGTTTCAGTCAGAGTGCAGCAGCACAGAAAGGTCATCAGACAGCAGTGAGTTTGTGAGCATTAGCAAGTGTTATTACACCACATGCCCGGGAGACAAGCTACTCAAAGATGTAATGAATTTGTTTTTAGAACCTCAAGGTTTGAATTTAGAGAACTAAATACCTAATGTAGGCTTCAACTCTGCCTGGTCAACTCAAAGTGACAATTTCAGTGGGTTCCTGATCAGGAACATGTTGTAATCTCACCTTTTCATTAACTTTAGTGGATGATAATTGATGCTATTATTCAAACACTGAGGTAAACTGTTCCATTAAATGGAGGAGAGAAACACTTTACCAACAAACTTGTGTTGTCAGTATTCACTCATTAGATAAACTTAGTCAAGTTGCTTCTTTGCCCGAAAGTTCATCAAGAAACAGCAGAAAAATGTTTGCTTAATGCACATCACATTGGCTTCTCACCCAAAGAAGGGTGATTGATAAGTTTTTGGCTTAATATAGACAGATGTAACTTACAAAGCTCTCATTATGCGCACATATAGTTCAACTCTTTTTAATCATTATGCAGAAAGTTTGAAGTTAATTACTTTGGTGATATTTCTGTTTCGGGTGATTAAAAATTGCAAGTCAGCACTTAGTGAGAAAATGGATAATATTGGCCTTTGTGCAGTTATCAATGATCCAGTAATCTAAACTATTACAAAAAATAGTCTGCATACTCCATAACTGCTGGACTAAGTGTGTCAATGTAGGAAGAGATTATGCTGAAAAAATAATGTTGTTTTTACTCCATCTACCTTTGGCCATGAACTTATCAGTCATCCCCTCATAACTTCATTCGTTCATAAATCTGACTGTCACAATGCCAGTAATGGTATCCACTTTGTATTAACTTCAACTGTACATTGTGATGTATGTTTCAAACATACTCCAGATGTTTCTGTAAAATCCTGTCAGTTTATCATCTTTTCACACTAAACATGAAAACAGTCCTGCGTGGTATAAATGGTTTGTAAGAAGGACTTAGCTGGCTGATGTCAAACCAGGTGCAAAAAAACCCAATGAGATGCTTTAGTACAACACACACAAACACACACAGGCTTACAGTCCCTCACTAAGTATCAAGCTGTGTAGAAAAGCAGCAATCTGTTCATCAGAGTCATACAGTTACATAAGGAACTGACCTTTCCATGACCACTTAGCATGTTTCACAATATTTACTGTTAATGTTAAGGTGGTCTATGATGGTTTGTATGTGATTTTAAGGGCTAAAAAGACTGTGCACATATATTGGACTTTTTTCAAGTACATAAACAAATGGAAAATAAGAAACCAATTGGGTGGAAAAAAATCTGCAAACCCACAAAAATGTGCAAAACTGTGTGCAAAACCAACTCTCATTTGTTTAATACTGTAACACTAATAAAATATATTACACATAGATTCATGGTGTCATATGACATTAAATTTTAAAAATGTAAACATGAAGTAAGGTGACTCCTCACATGATGGATGAGTGCTGATTCGAAAACATGCCAGGTAGAGTTACAGAAAACTGACACCAGCTGTAAAAGTAGACCCACACAGTGGAACTGTGATTTTTATAGAGTCAGTGGGACAAAATCAGTCAACATAAAAAAGAAAGCCAACCAGCAGCATAAACAAAGGAGCCTCAGTATAAATTGCACAAGTGATTACAAATGAAAAACATCCAGATTTTGCCCCCAAAAAAATACACAAACAAAAGCATTAATTTTTAAGTGACACTGGTCTTGAAAAAAGATCTCCTCTTGTTCAATCATCAACACTTTTCATCCTCAAAGCAACATTACAGAGGTAAACGCTATAATCTACTGTTATCATGTCAACTCTTACAATCTAATTTAAAAATGCACTTTATGCACAATCTAATTTATAACAGATTATCTGTCATCAACTGCAGATATTATGTTTTGTAGCAACACAAAGAGTATTTAAGTTATTTGGTAAATTCAAACTTTACAAATTAAGTCATTACACCACTGAAGCTGTGTTAATTACTTCTGAAATATTTCCAGAAAATGCAGCTAAAAGTACTTTTTAATCATCAATATTTTCCCTGCAACTTTTCTTGTTGATATTTAGACCAACAGAAAAAAGACATGAGTACATATTGTATCAGGTTTAAGGGGATCGGAGAGAGGATTGTAAGAAAATATAGAATACTCATATATAAATTGAAAGATGAAGCAGGAAAAAAAATAGAGAAAGAGAGTTGTACCTACTGCCAACTGTATGTGAAGGAAGAGATGAGCTGTCTGCCCTGTCCTGCACTCAGACTTTAGACCGAGTGCATCTGAAGAGGAGAGAGGAGCAGCGCTTCATTAGAGTGAGAGGCGAACTCCATGTGGGGGAGACGGAGATATAGTGGGAGTGTTCACTGAGAGAGAGACAGAGCAAGAGAGAGAGACAGAGAGAGAGAGACAGAGCAAGAGAGAGAGAGAGAGATCCCTCCCAGTCAAAGTGAACACACACTGTGAGAGCATGTGTGAGACAGATTTAGACATCCTGCTGTAAGCCTGAGTGTGTGTGTGTGTAAAAAAAGTGTGTGTGATACAGAGAAAGACAGACCACAGCATGAAGGTGAAGTTGGATTAAAAATAAGTGTGCATTGTGTGTTTGTGTGGTGGGCAGAGAGGAGAGTTATAATGGATGTAACAGCTGAGCTGGATGTTTGTAGCTTCACACAGAAACACTACGACACTATAAAACTTGAAACTGCAATTTCTGAAGACACTGTGGTGTGAATGCTGCACATGGAGTAGATCATACTTAACTGCTTTAATGGCTTTAAAAGTCGGAAAATATCAGTAATGTATATTGGTGTTGAATATTTTTGTTTTTTGAAAAGTTTCAGACATGTTTAAAACCTGATTTTAGTTCATTCTTTAGGAGAAATGTGACAAACCCTGACAGAGTAACAAACGTCTTTCAAAAATCAAAATGTAACGTTATCAGTTTGAACCAGCAGCTGGCTCTTTTGTCCAATGAGGACTGAGTTCGATATAAGTTGATGTCTCAGTGGAGGAGAAAATGTCAGTTCTACTTGGGACAAAATATTTCACAAGCTACTTTATCCAGACTACAATGAAATTCATCTGCACCAGAAACAACCCAGTAACAAACAGTTTAAACGGTTTGTTTGTCTGGATACATGGCATGAAATCCTAAATCAGATATGAATCTTACAGGATTGTGAGCACATGGAGGTCAACTGAGCCTGAGTCACCAGGGTGTTTTGTTTTTCTGCATTCACAACTCAGACCATGTGAACACACAGGTAACAGCAGCTGACTCAATTAAAAATGAGGCTTTACATGTGTATTTGTGCATTTTGCACGCATGCAGACATGAACATATGGCATGCACCTGAGTATCTGCGTGTACATTGGGACCTCTTCTTTGTGTGTGTGTGTGTGTGTGTGTGTGTGTGTGTGTGTGTGTGTGTGTGTGTGTGTGTGTGAGTGTGTATGTGTGTATGTGCTCACACAAATATAAATATCAAGAAACTGAGAAAATG